>PVHP010023373.1:0-27381 GCA_004024765.1 Zapus hudsonius
AAAAAAAAGATTCAAGTGATCCAAGTAAATTCCAAATGCCCAATTTTAACTCCTGTACAATTTTATGTGTTGGTCCATCCTAAGAAAGTTGACAGAAGGAATCTTTTCAGATGTGAAACTATCAGTTCAGTTTACCACCTGAGGGAGGCCACACACATAGAAAGAGACTCAGACTTCAGTGCTCATATTTTCTGAATCTGTAATTAATTGTGTTATTGGATCTTTGGTATTCTATACTTGAATAGAATTTTTTTTTTTACTTTCTAAACATCATGTTTCATTCAGCTGAAATTGACCCTAACTAGGGAAGAAGAAATTGAGAGCATTCTTCCATTGTTTTCCTACGTGTATATTTGTGTGGGTGGTGGTGAGGAGATGTGTTGGTCACGAAACCCAGGGTCTTTAACATGCTAATTGTACCGTGTATAACTAATCTACTCTCCCAACCTTATTGTCTGAGTTGTTTTTTTTTTTTTTTTTTACTTTTTAAAGCTATGACTCAAAAGGAGTTAAAAATCCAGGGGAAAAAAAAGGCTTAAATGAATCCTCTGAAATGGTCCCAACAGCTAGAAGCATTTCTTGGATTCAGCAAAGACCTTGCTAAATGATCAAAAAAATTAAAGGTCTGCTATATGAAGACACCCATGTTAATTATGTTACTGTCTGAGGATGGTATTCTTCATTTCAAGATTCTGCCAGGAAAGTGAACTTGAGTGGCCAATTAAACTTAGTTTACCTATTAAATTATGAACTTGCTTAAGAAAACCTAGATGGGAAATACAAAGTGATCAAAGGCAAAAGAGGGATCAATCGCTTCTCAAAATAAGACCTAGGACCACCATGATTCCGTGTGGTGACACGTAAAGAGAATCAATCACTACAGGCTAAAAGTAGTCATTTCTTCTTTCCACACTGGGAGGGACCCAGAGGACCAACTGGAAATGGATGCGGCAGGAAAAACAAGAGGAATGTGAATTTTCTGATTTACTGAAGAATATCCAAAGTCCCATGGCCTTGGCAATTATTGCGGATCTAATACCAAGGCTAAGAGAGAGGACCTGAGAACTGAAATCTACACAGCTTTGTCAGATGGAGAAGTTCCACCAGAGACAAAACCTTGGCTTGTCACGTGAGGTCACCACCAGCCATGCCAGATCGTCTTCAAGACGTAAAGGATATCCTCTGGAAATGTGTCTGCTCATAGTTACCTTTTTCTACTTAGGGTTTGGTTTTCTTTCTATTTTGCTAATAAACTTCCCCTTGAATTTTTCCTGCCTTGTGATTCAGAGCTGGAGGGCACATTCAAGGTGGTGTCAGCTGCTTCTTCAGCTGGAACACAAATCCTCCTTTCTTCTTCCCTAGCCGCTGATGAGGCTGAGGCTGAGGAGACAGAGAGGTGAAACCCCTGGACCAGAGATTCCACAGCTGTGCGCATGGCTTCCTTCCTGCCCAGGGTGTCCTCTGACTGTAAGGTAAAAGCACTTTGAGACACACATACACCCGCATACATTTACTTATAAACATGCACACATAGAGAATACTGCATGTTCCTAGTGTTTAAAAGAAAACAATGATTCCTTTTAAATTTAAGGGGACAAATAAGCTGCATCTAAATAGTCTAAGATACTGCATATAAACTACACATATATGATAATGCTAGAATAATGTGTTCAAATGGTACATTGTGCCTTCAGCAAATTGTACTCCAACACATTTATTTCAGCTTTTATACCATGCTGGAAAGAAACAAACCTCCATGGGAATTCTATAGCCCAAAGTACAAAATGTACTGAAAATAATCCTCATTTCTTCTTCCCCTCGCCTGTTGTGCAAGGTTGGTTGTATCTACATCCCACTCAGAAGTAGCAAGATTTCTGTGTGAGTGCAGGGATTACAGGTGGAATTATTTCTACAGGCTGGTTGAATTGGTTTTTACTTTCTTCAAGTGAGCCAACTTCCTACTGGTTTCAATGTGAGCGTTGCCTGGGAGAAGGTGGTAAAATTAAGCCTTATAGTTTATAGAGTACTTGGACTGTTTGTTTGGTTTGCTTTGGATTATTTTTTTACATAATCAAATAGATTCACATATATATATATATATATATATATATATATATATATATATATATATATATATATATATGCCACTGTGACTTTTCCATTCACTAAACTTTTCCCAACTTTGGAGGTAATGCAGGAAATGGAAAAAAGTAGGGAAAATATAAAACAAATTGAGAATCTAGCCAATACAATAATGCATGAAGGAGCAAATAATAATGCCTTTTTTTAGAACGGACTCTAATGCATGTCTTCACTGTTTGCTCCACTGAGAAATTGAATATTGAGAAATCGATGCAGTTACTTTCCCTGAGATGAAGTTGATGGACTGAGACTGAACCAAGCTGATATTGCCAGATCTTTTCTTTTTGCATATAACCTTTTCAATCCTACCATATAAAATACAACTTTGAGAGTATTCACTATTCAATACTTTCCGTTACTTAAAGAAATAGTCAATAAGCATTTTTTTCTGAGCCAATATCCGATCACTAAAGCTCCTTGAAACTCTGTCCACACAATCTTTGACAACATTTCTTAAAATAATCACAATATACCTAGAAATGATAATCAGGCTACGTATTAATGCAATCAAAAAATGCCAGCCAGGTGTGGTGGCGCACGCCTTTAATCCCAGCACTTGGGAGGCAGAGGTAGGAGGAGCACCGTGAGTTCAAGGCCACCGTGAGACTACATACTGAATTCTAGGTCAGTCTGGACTAGAGGAAGACCCTACCTTGAAAAACCAAAAAAAAAGCTAAAACAGGAAACATAAATATTACTTGATGATATAACATGGTGAAGGGGTTCAAAGTACAAGTGATGGCCAGAAATAAAAGGAAGTTTTGTTATATTACAGAAATAGGATTTTGTGATACTAAGCACCTATTCTTATCAAGACAGATCATTACAAAAATACCAATGGGTTTTGAGGGAAGGCTCTGCTGTGCACAAAATTGTATGGAATGCCATAGAATGCAGACCTCAGAAGTATGAACCTTCTCTGGGAACTTCAGGTCTCCTGGGAACAGCCTGAAATAAAACTATATTTCCAAGGCTTCTGGGCTATAACTACAGCTAAATTCAGTTGCGCCAAGACAGAGTGAGATTTCTACAATTACTGAAGAAGTTGTCCTTATCAGATGAAGTTAGCTTTGTGGTTAAAGCTTTAAATGAAGAACACCATGGCCCTCAGTGAAGAGAGCAGGTTAGACTACAGATGCTCTTTAAGACATGCCTAAGGTATGTCCTGATCTACAAGGGAAAATATCATGAGTTAAAAATTCATTTATTACACCTAACCAGTGAAACCTCAGAATTGTAGCAACATGCACTGTAGAGAGTCACTTGTTTCCCCTACGAGTGTACACCTGACCCGACCTGCATGTCATCTGCTTCTGCTTCTGCTGCTGTCCATCAGGAAGCGAGATCACTGAGGGGCTGCAGTTGTCCTCACTGTAAAGCCTTTGCTTACAGGGTGTGGGACTCTGATTCTATTTATACCAGGGTGCCCAAAGTGAAAACCTAAATCATCACAAAATGAGCAAATGACCCAAACAGACAATGAAGAAGTGTAACTAGCCAATGAAAAAAGAAAGCAGAAAACTCTCCAGCATTTATTATCTATCAAGGAATAATAGTTACTTTCTCAATGCTGGGACAGAATATCTGACCAGGGGCAGCTTCTGGAAGGAAGGAGTTTATTTTCCACTTACAGTTAGGAAGGGAAGTGTTCATTATAAGGAAGGTGTGGCAGAAGCAGACAGCCAGTCACTATACCATATCAGTAGAGAGGAAGTAGAGAGAGCAAAAAGGGCTGGGCTGGAGCACTTCAGGGTCTGCCCTGGTCCTCCACTGACACACTTCCCCTAGCAAGGCTCCATCTACAAAAGGTTTCACCTACTGGGGATCAACTGCGCAAACACATTAGACTAGAAAGACGTCTATTCCAATCAGCACAGGAAAATACCCATGAAAGTGCCATGGAGTCAGAAGAGTTATTATCAAGAAAAAAAAATCCCACAGATGCTGCTGAGGGCATTGGCAGGAAGGAGGAGAGGTGAAACACTTGACACTGCTCGTCAGAGTGTACATTGGTCTATCCACAATGGAAAGCAGGGTGGAGATTCCTTAAAATTTGAAAATAGAACTTCCGAATGACCCAGCTATATCACATGGTTACATGCTGAAAAGGATCAAAGTCAGTATATATAGTAAGTTTTATATATATATTGATATATATATATATCCATGTTTGTTATTGTACTTTCCAACTATTCACAATTTCCAAGTTATAGAATTAGTCCAGAAATGTGATACACACACACATATATATATGTATGTATATATGTGTGTGTGTTTGGTATCTAGAAATTGTGATATGTGTGTATGTATACATACACACATATAATAAATTTTAACTTATTTATTGTTAATAATTAGATACATTGTATGAGCAAGTCTTGTGATGGTACCCCATTTCCCTCCTCCCTGTCCCCAATCCACTGGGGGCCCTCCTCGGTGGGACCACTGGACCAATCCATGAGATAGGGGGTTATGAATTGTACAAGAGGTAGCCAGTTGTCTTCTTTGTGTGTTGTTGTATAATAAATTTCAAATTTATTTATTTATTTATTTATTTATTTATTTATTTATTTATTTATTCGCTTGCAAGCAGAGAGAGAGAAGAGAGACAGAGACAATGGGTGCACCAGCGACTCCAGCTACTGCGAAGAAACTCCTCATGTATGCACCACTGTGCATCTGGCTTGACGTGGGTACAGAGGAATCAAGCCCTGCTCTTTGGGCTTGGCAGGCAAGCACCTTAACCGCTGAGCTGTTTCTCCAGTCCCTATAATGAAATTTTATTTACCCATAAGGAAAAAGTGAAAGTATGTAGTTTGCAGGAACATGGATACAACCAGGGACCCATCATCTTAAGGAAGACAGGCCTGTTTCATAAAATGAAATTAAAAGCATTGTTTAGGAGGTGTAGAGATAAATGAGTAAGGTAATGAGAAAAGGTCATGGGATGAATGTGATCATAGGGCATTATATGGAAATGTTGTAATTGAACCCCTTATTTTTACATTTCATGCATGCTAATAAAATTCAAAAACCGACACACACAGAAAGAAAGAAAAATAACTGTATATAATGAGACCAGAAAAAAATAAAAATTCGAATTTGAAGTGCAGCTTCTAGTGAATGCCTGTTGCTTTTACACCAATCAATGTAACCATCTATGGAGGAGCTGGACACATCACAGATCAAAGTCAAGAACGCTGTCATGGAATCCGGAGGCCAGCTGACAGATTAGGAAGGAAAAACTACAAGAGGTAAGAAGATATTAGAAGAGGGATTTCTTTGAAATTCAATTAAGCTAATATAAATCACTAAAATAAATATTCCGAACATTTTTTAAATAACTATGTGTAAATATTATATAGTCTTTTATATTAGTAATTCTGTTTTTCTAGATGTATGTAATTTCCCAGGCAGGGTGTAAATTGCTTCACACACATGACCTTGTGACCTATGCCACCCTGTGACGTAGTAGCATACTTATTTACAAAGGAGAAAGCCACATTCATGGAAATCAAACAACTTTCCCAAGGCATTTTGATGTGATAAAGAAGGCAATTAAGAAATTAAATTGGGCTGGAAAGATGGCTTAGCCATTAAGGCACTTACCTCCAGTGCCTAAGGCCCCCAGTTCAATTCCCCAGGACCCACATAAGTCAGGCCCACAAGGTGGTGACCCTGCTGCTCTCTCTCTCTTTCTCTTTCTCTCTCTTCCTCCCTCTCTCTCTCTATCTATCTATCTATCTATGTATCTCTCTGATTGAAAATGAATAAATAAAATATTTTTTAAAAAAGAAAAAATAAATTAAATGCTATTACTATAGTGTGCCAAGGTCACAAGAACTCTGGTGAAAGACACTGTTGTTGCATTAATGCTAAATTAAAGGAGAGCTAGCTTGGTGAAAAAAATCTTTTAGGACTTCAAATGTGATTCGTAAAAAACTTGTGAAATTTCAGTGCAAAAAGGAGCAGAGATTCTGAATATCCAGTCAAAGCAAAAATTAATGCTTATAAACTTGCTTATAGGGGCTGGAGAGATGGCTCAGCGGTTAAGGCACTTGCCTCCAGTGCCTAAGCCCCCCCTTCAATTCCCCAGGTCCCACATAAGCCAGACCCACAAGGTGGTGGCTCTGGTGTTCTCTTTCTCTCTCTCTCTTTCTCTCTCTCTCTTTCTCTCTCATCTCTCTCTGCTTGAAAATGAATAAAGAAAAAAAAAATTTTAAAAATTTGCTTATAGACTTTCACTCAGAATAAGTTTACTCCAAGATATATAACATAATAATACTACAGGACACAGCTTTATACGTCAGCATGAGTTTTTCTTTTGCTTTGCATACACTGAAATCATTGGCAAATTATTTAGCTTCCGAGTTCCTTAGCTTTCTTATTCTAATAGAGCTGTGACTGCTAATAGCTCCCACCATTCAATCGTGTTACAAAATTGAGTTATGTCTTGCATATTTATGCATGGCATAAGCTTATTTAGGATAATGTGTTTGGTAAATGTAAATTATTATTGGCATATTGTGAACTCCAAGTACTTTTCTCTATACATAAATGTCTGAGCAGACTATATATTCCATTCTTTCCCCTCTAAATTCACAAAAATGTTTGTGACTCTCCATAAGAAAATATCTTAGATCAAGATCCTAAATGCATGCAAATACGTGTGAAAATAGCATTATTGAATGTAACGAATGCTGATGTTCTATTTCATTCTCTTTCTTTTCCAAAATACTGGTTTTGATTTGCTAAATTCATTTTATGACTCACTAAAGGGTATAAATCTGCAGTCTGAAAAGCATTTGAAACTTCTTCCTGAGTTAATCAAGATTATGACAGGGTTGAGAATTGTTATTTCCTTACCCAGTCATTCATATATTTACTCTTATTGAATTGCATTTAACATTATGACATTGGACAGTTTTTGAGTGAATTACAAAAATCAACCTCCTAATAAGAGGCAAAAAAATTTGCAAGACAGTAGAGGAAAGAGAGACCATCTACACTGTTGGTGGCCATGAAGACCTCTCGAAAAATTTCTAAAAAAATAATTACCTTTTGTCATAGCACCCCAATGTTCGAGTATAAGGTAAATAAAACCACTGCCTCAAATAGAGCTGCCCTCCATGCTCAGCTCATCAATATTCATAATAACTATAATATGAAAATACTATGGTCTTCTGACATGACAGTGGGAAAAAGAAATATGAAATATGTGTGTATGCAATAGCAAAATATTATCTACCCAGGCTTAAAAAATAAGACAATTCTTCCAATCCTGATGACCTGGATGAATTATGTTATCTGAATCAAGCTAAAGGCAAAATATCCTATCATGTCACTTATGTTTGATTTTAAAATATGAATTTTTAAAGAAATTCCTTATTCATAGAAGCAGAGGCGAGAAGGGTGATTGTCAAGAAGTGGGGGATCTGGAGAGGCTCAGAATATGAACTTAAAGTTCTGAGGATCTAATGTACATCCTGATGATTATAGTTAATATATCGCTTATTTCAAATTTCCTAAGAGAGTGAAGCTTTGTATTCTAGCTCAGGAAAGGATGACTATGTGAGCTTGTAAATTACTTGAATGTGTTAACTTGGTTGTGTTAATCACTTTTGTGATTGTCATGGTTTGATCCAGGTGTCCCCCACAAATAAATGAATGTGTTGTCAATGATTGATCCTCAGCTGATGGCAGTTTGGATTTTACAACCTCGCTGGAGCTGTGTTGTTGTGGGCGGGCTTATGGGATTATAAACCAGCTTCCCTTGCCAGTGTTTGGCACACCTTCCTGCTGCTGTTTGCAGTGCAGTGGCCGAGGTGATGTCCACCCTCTGCTCATGCCATCATTTTCTCTAAACAGAATTTAAACCTGAAGTCTTTGTGCATTTGTGATCTTGACAAATCTTTTGAAATCACTTTTTTGAGGTTGACTAATTTATCCTTCCAAAGCATCTATGATGTTATTGTACATTGTCCATTTTTTTCTATGAGTTACATCAAATAATCCTTTAAAATGATGTGTAGTAGATATCTGACTGAGTTAACATCTTCAAATAATAATCAATTTTTTTTAGAAAAGGAATACTTAAAAGATAGTAAAGCATCCCAATGGTCATCACTTTTCATGAAAGAAAGATGTAAATCGGGGGAGGATTTAGGAACTTCCATTAACAAAAACTAAAGTCATGACTAAGAATGGATACATTTCTTGGATATATGGATGGATGGATGGATGGATGGATGGATGGATGACTAGATTGAAATTAGTAGATGGAGAATACTAGATGAGAGATAAATGCATAGATATAGATGACAGATTGATACAGATGATAGATAGATGATAGATAGAAAAAAGATGATAGATAGATGATTGATAGATAGATAGATAGATAGATGATAGATAGATATCGATAAATAGTTGATAGATAGATGATAGACAGATAGACAATAAATAGATAGATGCCTTTGAAAAGGACCCTGCAGCTATTTTCCCTTTAGTAGTGAAGAAAAACAAGCCAGCAAAGGAAATGTCATAGGGGATATTAATAAATGATGACAAAAATAGGTTACTCCAGGTCAAAAAAAAAAGCATAAAGAAAAAAAATCAAATGAAATGAATGTGAGTTTTTTTCCGGGAACACAGAAGTTTCTGGGTAAACCTCTGGTAGAATATTGGTGACAGTAGCAAATGTAACTTCAGAGAAGGACAGAAAAAAAATAATAATAACTTCAGCAAAATTCAGGAAATGAAATGCCAAGGCTTCCCATGGTTGTTGATTGCAAATGCTAAGTGTAAATTCCAGGAATATGTTATGTGCTTTCAAAAATTAAAAGTTCCTTCCCAACATAGAGAAAAAAACCATACAGCCAAAGTATATTTTCTACATACTTAGAATACAGCTACAATATAGCCAAAGAAGGACATTATGTATATAGGCAAAAATTTTACTTTCTTTAGCCTTCATGGGTGCGCAGTATAATTAAAAACAACTTCCTTAAACTGTTACACTAATGAAGCCAAATTGTTTCTGGCAAGTGCCAGTTTGCAATATAAATAGATCATAGAAGGTGGAGCCCATTTTTGCTTAGCAACTTCTACAGCTTTCATTGTACAGATTGAAAAACCAAAACCCAGACAGAGAGAGAATATTTAGTGGTATCATTCAATCATCTGTGGGAACTCTAACACTCGAAGTAAGGATGTGGATCCCTCATCCAGAGAAGAGAAACAGCAGCCATGACTCGTGACCTTGGAAGGCCTCAGTAACAACCTCTTCAACAGGTTCAATGGCCTCTTGGCCCATCTGAGAGCAGATGGGAAAGGAAGGGAGGACCCCCAGGATGGGCTCCACCCTTTACACAGAAAAGAAAATGAGAGCCAGCAAGTTGGTATTTGCCTGAGATTGGCTAAAGATAAAATTAATAGGTCAGGTGTGGAGGCACATGTCTTTAATCCCAGCACTCAGGAGGCTGAGGCAGGAGGATTACTGTGAGTTCGAGGCAAGTCTGCGACTACAGAGTGAATTTCAGGTCAATCTAGGCTAGATTGAGACCTACCTTGAAAACAAACAAAAAAGTCAATATTTTGAATGCTAATAGTCATTATTAAGGATTGTGATATAATTCTCTTTGTTTTTCTTTTGTGTATCACTCTTAAACTGGGCATGGTGTCCCATGCCTTGAATCCCAGGTTCCAGTTGAGTGAGACCCTGCCTCAGAAAAAAACTTGACAGAATAATTTCACCCTTATTCTATGTGTCTTTATTTCTCAAACTTGGTGTGGGGGGGCACACAAATATGCCCACATCATTTTTATATTTCATAATGTGCTTCCTGGCACTTTCTTTGAGGTCTTCCAGGTAAATAACTTTTCCTCTCAGTTACCTTCCAAGCTTCTAGTGAGCAGGATTGATACACAGTTTTTCATATTCCTAATCTAGAAATGTCTCATTCGCCGCACCACATAAAACCGCGCCTAAATTTATGCAAAGCAGGCGCTGCTAATCTCAATTTTGGGAGGACATCATTCTAAATAAATATCAATTTTGTTAAATAGCTATATTGATTATGTTAAATAGCTCTCTAGATACTCAGCTGTAGAGAATATTGCAGTGTAAACATGAATCCCCCCCCCACACACACAGACTTATCTGTTCAATGTTTGGACCACAGGTGGCAGGTGGTGGCACTATTTTGGGAGGTTCTAGAAACTTCCAGAGGTGAATTCTGATTGAAAGAAAAGATAATATACCTCAGATGTCTTCACTGAGTCCTATTTACTGTGAAGTAAACAGCATCATTCTCTGCATGCTTCTGTCACAGACGTTCTTCCCAAGTGCATAGGGCAAGCAACCAGGGCTGAATGTCAGAATCCATGGCCAGTGTACACGATCCCCACCTTTAAATTGTTCTCTTGAGAATTTGGTCCCAGCTCTTTAAAAAGTCAGTGTTACTGTGATGCTAACAGTCTCTACCAGGAGAAGGATCACTGGCTAATCAGATGCTCGCTTTAAAGGAAGCAATTTGGTAAGTGTTTTCACTTTAAGTGCTAATTTATAATCTCCTTTGCCCTCACTGTCTGTTCTAGAATCTGCTGTCAGTTGAAGCTGGCCCACGAGAAGTGACTTTTACTATTTTCAGTTTCTCTGTTTAATCAAAGTTGGCTTCTCTGCATTGCATCCAAGTGGGATTCTTGAAGGGTAGAAATGTCAGTGTATCTATTGGGAACTATTCCACAGTCAGCTAGAGGGGCCTGGAATGCTCTTAATTACCATTTTGTATTTTAAATGTCTCAGCCAATGTGATCTCCAAACAAAATAAGTAAAATGAAGAAGTCCAAGTAAACAAAAAAGAAAACCATAGACTCCAGTTTTAGTTTTGGCTTCACAGGGTGGAGTTTGGACAAGTTTTCAAAGATGTAGCTAGGTGCCCAAATGTACCCATCATCACCTTTTTTGTGTGATTACCTCTTGAGATTTGATTCCAACAGGGAGTATCTTAGTTCTTATCCCAACTAAAGTCAACAAAAGAAACACTTCAGTGAGTAGGGCAGTAGGTACTTGAAAATCACCATGCAAATTAGACTTCATAGCTTGAGGTCACCTTATGAAAGAAAAATGAGTTTTTGAGCTGGGCATGGTGGCACACACCTTTAATCCCAGCTCTGGGGAGGCTGAGATTGGAGGATCGCCATGAGTTTGGGGACAACCTGGGCTACAGAGTTCCAGGTCAGCCTGGGCTATAATGAAACCAACCCTGCTTAAAAACAAAACAAACAGAAATTATATGCTTAATTTCAGAGAGTATACAACCTTCCAAATAGGCCATAGCATCCAGATTTTTATTCCACTTTGTTGTTTCAGATGGACCTCAGTCTTTCAATTTACTTTGCTGGGGTAGTTGTCCAAATTCTTGCAGACATGGTGTTACAATAGTTTTCAATAGACAATTGATCAGGGACATCACTGGTTTATAGTTGCAGTCCACATGCGTATTTTGATATTTCCTTAAGTTAATGGCAGTCATCTTAAAAATTTAAGCATAATCCTAATAGCATCACAGGAATTCGCTAAGAGACTGTAAATCTATATGTCTATTTGAAGGAGATTATGTTCATGAGAATTGCATAGTTTTATGATATGATTAAGCAGAATAAACTTAAGGCCAGAGCTTGTTTACATGACATTTCTAACATGAAATCCTTTTTAATAACATCATGGAAAATCCACTTTACGAAACTGACTTCAAACAGCAGCAGGGTTGCAGGTGCCGACCGTAAAGTCATTAAATGAGCTCGGTGCTTTTTCAGTTAGAGATATTTACCATTCTCAACGTACTCCTTAGGAAAGCTTCTGAGAAATGAGTTTAAAATGGAATTTATATCAGGCATGACTTTAAGGAAATGTAATTTTCAAAGAGGCGGGTGGGCTGGTTATTGCCATCATTGTAGACCAAATATCCATCTCATAAACATTCCTTCCCTGATATGTACTTTGAAATATCACGGGCTTTCCTTGCTTGTTTATGGATTCTTCTATTTTAACAGATCTTCGCGAACACAGGAAGAAAGCAGTTTTATTGATGCTTTGAAAAACTTTGTATCCAATAAAACATATTGCCAACTGCTTAATTTACCACATCTGATTCCAAATGGTTTTTTAAGTTTTATCAACAATGAGACCCTCTTTTAAAAGGAACAGGCACCACTTCTGAAGATATCCTCCAAAATAGGGCCTCAGCTCAGTTGATGCTAATTTAATAAGCTCATAACGATTGATTATCTCAGCTAACCAGGGTCATAGAAATATAACTACGGCTCCCAAACAGGATTTCTTGAATTCTGCTTTGGAAGAAAAAAATGACTTGGCCATTTTACTTCATATTCTCCCTATATGTATGAGAGTAAAAGAAAGTTCTTATTCACCTCTTGATGTGTTTATTTAAATAAATATCTTTGGTCATGAACCATTAAAATAAAGCCTGGATCTACAGCAGTAGTAGGCAGATATAGGACCATTCTCAAAAGAGCTTACAGAAGGCCAGCATCCATAATGATGAATAGACAAAGTAAATTATTAAAATTGCTCATGGAAAAAATATAGTGTGATATAAAAATATAACACAGGGGTCCAAACTAAAGTTAAGGATTAGGAAAGTTTCCCTAAAAGAAGATTTAAGCTAAGGTTCTGATTAACTACTATTGGTCCTTGAAAGAATGACCCCCATCTCCTGTTTCCCTGCTAACATTATAAAGGAAAGAGATCCTTCTTCCAGATGAGAAAAAATTTCCCTGATCCTAGAAAGCTGTTAATCACTCACCTGGTCAAGTGACCACTCCTCAACTCCAGAGATGCTAAAGAAGTGAAATAGTTATTCTCTGAATGAGATAATATACTCCCTAAAATCCCCCCCCCCATAAACACTGGTGTAGTTACTCAAGGTTCCTCTCTGCTTGAGCCTGCCTGTTTATCCAACTTCTAACTCAAAAAAAGCATAATTTGTTCTCTTTTTTTTTATCTTTCATCTCTTCTTTTGATGCAGCAGAAATCCTAAACATGCTTGCCCTGACAACGGACTTTTTCCAAGCTCCAAACCCCTGAACCTACAACACACTCTTTCTTTCTTTCTTCTGGGGACCTCTCCCTTTCTTCGGGATCTTTTTGTATATTTTTCTTAATAATGTCTATATCTGTCCTCCTAACCTCCAGGTCTGCATTCCTCAATTCTGCTTTGGGGGTGACACACAAATTTGAGAGCAAGAGACACCTGGACCAAGAGAGGCCACATCATTCTCAAAATCCTACAGCACTCCTACATTGAACAATATCTAATTTCATATGCCTACATTGAAGACTATCTAATTTCATATTCATATGCACTTTGAAAATTTCATCTTATTTTATAGATGACCTAACTGAACCTTGAGGAGATGGGGGTAATTGGTCCAAATAAATACACCTTACATGAGTCGCAACTGACATTTCAATCCATGTCTATCAGACTCCTCAGTGTGTGTTACCTCTTCCATACCACACTGTCTTGGAAGATGCCTTGAAGGGGCTGGAATGTCATGTTGACTTATTTATGAAACCTGAACCCCAAAAGGACTCCTGTATAAGCTAAATGTCACACAGTTAACAATGACTGATGATGAGGATTTTTGACAAGGAAATTTTGTACAAAATCCAATACAAATCAACATTTTTGGCCCAGTACAGATCGTCAATTAATCCAATTTCTTTTGTATTTTCCTCTTGAAAAAAAATCAGTTCCCTTGGAAAATATAGATCCCATCTGTATAACTGAAAGCACCAATCTGGGATAGGGTGAATTTTGTCAATTCAAAAAGATTTCTGAATAGCTTCTTTAGCCAACCTGGCTTCATCTCTCACCCACAAAGACTGCTGTCTTTATTTGGCACAGGAGAATATGGTGCTCTTTTGGGGGTGAATTGATGCTCCAACAATCAAGGGAGTCTGAGTAAAACACATACTCAGCATGCTCACTTCAGTTTTAAAGTAGATACAGTGCATCTTCTCTGTACAAACCATTGTGCTGAGCTGAGTCTCTTTACCAGGCAAGATCCTATCTACTGTCAAGTATACAAACAGGAATGAAAAGGAAAATAATGGAAGAAAAGTAGTTTTAAGTTCCAACAGAGGGCTGGCGAGATGTCTCAGTGGTTAAGGCACTTGCCTTCAGTGCCTAAGGCACCGGGTTCAATTCCCCAGTACCCACAAGTTGGTGGCCCTGGTACTCTCTCTCTCTCTCTCTCTCTCTGTCTCTCTGTCTCTCTGTCTCTCTCTCTCCTCTCTGCTTGAAAATGAATAAATAAAATATTTTTTAAAAAGTTCCAACAGAACAAAGTTGGACAAAGCTACATACATACTGAGTCCCGGGCCAGCCTGGGCTATGGTGCGATGGTGTCTCAGCCTACAAACTGGTGGTGATGCCCTTGCCTGCACTTGGGAGGCTGAGGATGAAGTACTGCAAATCAGGAGGCAGTCCAAACTATAATATGAGACCCCATCTCCACGATCGCCCTCAGCCTTCCTAAAAAAATAATATGAGGGCTGGAGATAGGGCTCAGCAGTTAAGGTGATTGCCTGCAAAGCCTAACAACCTGGGCTTGATTCCCCAGCACCTATGTAAATAAAGCCAGATGTACAAATTGACACAAGCATCTGGGGTTGGTTTGCAGTGGCTGGAGGCCCTGGTGCACCCGTTCTGCCTGTCTCTCTTCTCTCTATAGTTCTCTTCTTGCAAATAAATAAAAATATTTTTTAAAAGAGTTTGAAACAAGACTTAGAAGCTAAAAAGGAAGCAGAGTTTGCTGATATCATGAAGCTTCTCTATGAGGGATTTAAATTTTTTGAAAAAGAAATCACCACAATTATAATGGCACTTTTGCAAGATGTACACTTTTTCCATGGGTGCCAGAGATCAAATAGTGTAGAACCACTTGGATTGTAGAGAGAGAGAAAAAAAAAAAACTTGGAAACCTGGAGTTTAATATCTAACAGCAATGTGAATTAAAGGGCTAATAGATAAATATAGACAGGATGTGGGTGTTTATAGTGCAGAGTGCTGACTTGAAAACGTCACAATTATATTAAAAATGAAAATTTTTGAATATGATACGAGTCAATTGTTAGTGAGAAACTATAATTCTCACACATTGCATGCGGGCTGTAAAGTGATTTAAATAAAAGCCACTGATATCTCACAAAGTTACACATACCACACCATATAACTCGACCATTCTTCTTCTAGGTCTGTCCCAGGTAAACGCTCCTAGAGTTTTAAAAAGTCCCAACGCTGTGCTGCAAGGCTGAACAGGATCGCCCATCATGAGAAGAATGTAGACTAAGGAATAGCATATGAAATGAATGTTACCTTCACACTACGATGTAGGCAACCTCATGTACATGATTCAGATGCAGAAGAACATACCGACAATCATTCCACTCAGAGGAAGAAAGCTCAGAAACAGATCACACTAAAATACTGTGTAAGAAGTTGGAATGGAAGACGGATGGGTAATGATGAGAAGTCACTGGATGTGTGTGTCAAGTACATTACATATTCGTTGCTCTGAGTGGTGACTTCAAGGATGTGCTCTTGCGTGAAAATCACACCAGCGTGCCCATTCATGATTTGTACGTGTGCTTTCCTACAACAAAGCATTTGCCAAGTATGAATATTTCAGGCACTGGGAACTGAAAAAGATTGTGTAATGGTGAAAACACTGAAGACATGAACTGAGAGGCAAGCCAAAGATGGTCCTTCATCCCCAGTGTTCATGGTTTGCTCAAGATTGCTCACTGCAGTGAGCCAACTGGCACTTCCACCTCCCAGACCTTGACATCACTCTGGAGGACGGGAAGGATGGAAAGAAATGGAAATTCATTTCTGCTCTCCCAGCCTCCAGTTTGCTCGTGGGCTAATTTGTAACACAGCGTGCTCGGCATCCACAGAAAAGCTTTCTGGGTCTTTCAGCAGTGTTTGTTTATGTCTTTCTCTGCTCCGAGGAGGCCCCCCAAAAAGGACAAAGAAGTAGATGTACTGCTGGTAAACATTCCAAATATTTGCTCTGTTAAACGATGCCCTGTCTGCGCTCACTGCCATTTCCACTACAGCAGGTGTAATGACGACCAAAGGGTGTGTGTTTCCTAGCAGGACAGCTGGCATATGACTAGACTCAAAGCTCCAAGCATGGGAACCCAGTTTGATCGTGTCTTTTTATATCTTTTTAAATTTTGTGGGGTGTGTGTATGTCTGTGTGTGTGTTTGCAGCATGTGGTGTGTGTATATATAGGAGTGCATGTGTGTGTGTAGTATGTGGTGTGTGTATATATAGGAGTGTGTGTATGCATATATTGTATGTGCATATATATATGTGTGTGTGTGTGTTTGTTTGTGTGTAGGATGTGGAGTGTGTATGTGTATGTGTGTGTAGTATGTAGTGTGTGTATATCTGTGTGTGAGCATGCATGTGTGTATATGTGTGTGTAGTAAGTGGTGTGTATATGTGTGCGTATGTAGCATGCATTGTGTGTATATCTGTGTGTGCATGTATGTATGTGTGTATAGTATGTGCTGTGTGAATATATGTGTATATATGTGTGCATATGTGTGTAGTATGTGGTGTGTGTATATCTGTGTGTGTAGTATGTGGTATGTAGATATCTGTGTGTGTTTAGTATGTGTTGTGTGTATATGTGTGTATGCACGTGTTTGCACCTCCATGTGAGCAGATGTGTGTGCTCCATGTGCACTCGTGCAGAGGCCTGTGGTTTTCATCAGGTGTCTTCCTCCAATGCCTTTCTGCTGCACTTCCCTGAGTCAGTGTCTCTTACTGAAGGAACTTAGAGTTTTCTTTTTCTTTCTTTTACCTTTTTTTTAACAAACTGCTGACCAGTAAGCTCTAGTGATCTTTCTTGCCTCTACCTCCCTCAGCTCTAAGGTTACTAGTTTTCATGTCTCTTACCCTGGGCTTTTTACATGGGTCCCAGGGGTCAAACTCTCACTGAGTCATCTCCCCAGCACCCTTGGTCTCGCTTGTCTTATATGTTAATTATAAATATAGTCACAAGATAATGATTAATAAGTATTTGCTGCATAGGTGAAAGTAAAGGGGGTGAAATTTAAGATTTAATAACCTGTTGGAAATAGGTATTTTTATTGCACTAGCATTGTTTTATTCATAGACAGTTTGGAATTATGCTAATGGCCTGCTTTAAGGTAAATAGGATTGAGGCATGTATCTTAGCATATTTCCCTATAAGCACACCAGTATATGAATTTTTAGCAGGACCCATACTTAAGGTCACACTCACACACACAAGGAATTAAGCACCCTGTAGTTACAAATGGGTAATTCCTCCAAGGCTGGCCTTTGAGCTCCAAGAGGACTGAGTTAACAACTAGTTTCACTCCTGGGAGCAAAGACAGACTTTCTCTATGGAGGAGGAGGCCTTTCTTCTGGCTTCCTTCAAACTCTCCCTCCCTATATTAAATCGACTTTCACTATTTAAATGTAAAAAAACACATTAATATTACAGCCCAAACATCCAGGATATGACAAAATGCTGTGGAACTACTCTGCTTTTTTTCTGGAATGGGAAGGCAATTTAGGCTAAATCAGAAAGGCCTCATTAAACATAGTTCTAGTAAGCTCATGACGTCTTCAATTCAAGACAGCATTCGTTCTGTCTTCAGTGAGGGTATCATGAAACCAAGTTTTGAGAACATATTGATATATGTGGAAGCTTGCTTTATGTGATAGTTTGCTATCATACACACACACACACACACACACACACACACACACACACACACACACACACACACACACACATTAAGAGACCAGAGCTATAAAAACTAAAGCAAATAGGTTGCTTTGCCTAATCAAATTCTTGCCAATGTTAAATTCCTGTTATATCACTGCAGCCCAGTTTTCAATCTAATGCAGAAAATGTACCCAAGAAATGCTAGCCTTCCTCCTATGCGTCTTTCCAACACTAAGGGTATTGATTGTTTTGAAGGGATTCCTGCAGGGCTACAGACAAGCTGGTAAATAAAAAGGAACATGAAAACAGTAACTGCGCATGTGCCTGCCACTTCCTACTCATTGATGTTAGTAGAAACTCTTTAATTAATGTGGATGACTGCTCCTGATTAATGCCACTCTATTGATATGAAATATGCTTCTTTCCTTAAAGACTTCAAAGAAACAATACACTCTAGGTCTCTATTTTTTTCCACCCTCTGGGCTCTCCCTTCTGTCTATTTTATTTGTTTGATAGATGATACCAGAAGATAACTGAAGAATAGGAGGTATGCTAAAATAAGGCAAGGTCATGTTTGTTTAAATGTCAGATTTTTTTAATGCCAAACACCTGTAATAGTTCTGTTCCTATTATGACTGGATACAAAAGACACAAGTGAGGTTTCCCTGACCTTCTTGCTGAAGTCACAGGTTAAGAAAATATCAGCAGGAAAAGCTGAGGTCCACCAGTAAATCTGAATTATTCCCGTTTTCTTTTCAAATTGCAAATGTGCTTTTCTACCGCATCCTAGAAATCATTCCAAAATCCACTGCACTCATTTTAAGCTGCTCTTTCTCTCACAATGTTTCATCCTAGGTGCTTACAGCTTAGAACTTGTGCCCGGAGGGAGACATAAAAGTAGGAGGAAAAGTACATTATAGTCACTGTGCTGTGGGTGTATTGTGTCCAGGACACTATGTCAGATACATTCTGTTTTGGTTTGGTTTGGTTTTTATTTGATTTTATAAGAAAAGGATACTTTTTTTGCCGAGACACAGAAAAGTTAAGTGGTAGCTCAATTTCACATGGTTAAAAGGCAGAGGAGTTAGAATTTATAACATGACCGATGCAATGCTCATGATTGTTCCAACACATCATTAAAAATGCATGAAAGTAATTATGAATTGTCATTCAATATTTTCCTCTTATGGTCTCAAAATATGGAAGGTTTTACTTTTAACCTTAAGATAAAATCAGTATTTTAACAACTAAAAAAAAACAATAATCACAACAAAATACTAATAGTAGAATATTGCTTTGTTTCTAAAGCAAACTACCTCAAATTAGTGACTTTACTTCTGTGATGGTATTAAGTGTCTGTCTTAACTTGTTTTAGTCTTAGCACACAACAGAATACCAGCCATCAGACAAAAATAAAAAGATAAATAAATAAATAAATATGGTTATCACAGTTCTGAATGGTGCAAAGTCCAAGATCATGGTACAGGCTTTCTTTCCTTAGTGCACTATCTTGAAAGGTAAGAGGTGAGATGGTAAGGTCTTGCAATGACCTTCTCTCCTTGCTGGGATAAAGCATCTGACCAAAAGCAGCTGATGGGAGCAATGTATTTATTTTATTTATAAGCTCCATGATGGCAGGAGAAAATTTGGCATGAGGAGAGGCTGGACATGACCACTGCCACAGCAGGTGGAAAACAGCAGAGGGAGCTGACAAACATTGGCAAGCTACAGCTAATCCAGGTCAAGGCCCACCCTGAGCAGCACACCTCCCCCAGCAAGGCTCCACTTCCCAAATTACTACCAGGTGGGAACCAATCATTCAAAGCACATGAGTTTATGGGAATTCCTAATGCAAAGCACCACAATGAGGGAAGGAGAGGAAGAGTGCAAACAAGCTCATGCTTTTATGAGGTATCTACACTCATAGGCGGAGTACTGTCTTTTCATGAGGCAAAGCCTCATTGTGGTCTAGGAACCCCAAGGAGGCTTCACCTGTCAATACTGTCCATGAGTTTCAGGCATATCCTTTAAGGGAACACGCTGGGGAAATACCGTTCATGATACAGTATACAGATGTGAGTCCTAATGGTAATCATATACCAATCAGGGACCTATCAGTCCGAGGACAGAAGGTCAATTGCTTGCATTTGTGATTTCTTGCCCAGACCTTCAGATATTCTTTTGGAGTCTCATCTGTTCTCAACCCTCTCTTCTCTTTGCTCTTAAATAGTTCTCTTTGAAACTAGGCTGTCTAAAGTTCATGGAGAACTGACTACAGCACAGAGAAGTCAGGAATTTAGTTGGGCTGAGAAGCCAGAAAGATAGAATGATATTATTACTTGTTTTTCTGCCTCAGTCACCAGTGACTTCTATATTAGGCTGGCAAGATTTCAGATATAGCATTTTCTCCTTTCAATCAAGTCAGTTAATCCTGTGATTCACTAGGTTAAAGGTCCCATGTGTCCTTTCTGATCTCCTCTGACATGAAAAGGTAGGAGTTTATAACGAGTTGCACAAACTCTGCTTCAACTGAGGGGGTGAGGACTATGATTATAAATAACACATTTTGTGGAGTGCAAATCAGTATCTTCAGATATTGCCTCGGAAGGCATCTTGGCAAGCTTGAGGCTGTGACCAATGATACATGAAGCTAAAGAGCATGACTGAAGCGTGTAATGCTGTGGTTGGTATCCCATTGCATGTAATCCCAGAAGTGAATTTTCACATTACTAAAATAAACAGTTCTGAAGAGAATCCTGTGACTGGCTACTTATTAGATACTTGAACAAAGAGAAATGCCAAGCCAGGTGTGGTGGCGCAGGTCTTTAATCCCAGCACTCAGGAGGCAGAGGTAGGAGGATCACCGTGAGTTCAAGCCACCCTGAGACTACATAGTGAACTCCAGGTCATCAGCCTGGACTAGAGCGAGACCCTGCCTTGAAAAACCAAAAGAAAGAGAGAGAGAGAGAGAGAGAGAGAGAAATGCCAGAAAAAGGCATACATTTTTAATGCAAACCATTCCCATAAGGAAAGTTTTCAACCTTGTGCAGTCTTTCTCTAAGATTACCCTAATCATCATCCGTCCTGTGTCTTTTTTCTCCTCCTTCCCAATCTGCCTTTGCCTGCGATGCTAATCAGAGAAATCACAAATTGCAATCTTAAGAAGACACAAAGAGAAAATGGAAACTTTGATCCCAAGCTTTTGCTTCTGTACAAAGAACTCCAGAAAGCAGCTTCGAGTTGTACAAATCTTCTTTGCTAAACAGTGATTGGAAACCCACTGGTTGCCACAGTAATTGCTCTGTAATCATATCTGCAGCCCCCAACCTGCTTTATGCATCTTCTCTATATTCTAATAGCAGTCAACAGGTCATGAGTTAATAAAAATACCATTAACGTCCCCCTGTGACTAAGGAATCGAGATATTCATCTTGCCAGGCCATATTGGGACAATATCATTTCCTCGGCTGTTAGTGTAATTAACCATGCTGGCCCGCAGAGTTCCCTGGAGGATAGTGCTGGCACAAGATGACCTTGATGTGTGCTCTGGGTGACACAGTGCCAACGGGCACCTTTGTCAAGGGCTTTTGGCACCTTTGTCAAGGGCTTGGGTCAGCCCTGAGTTGGGGTCCCATGAGGCTACTTGTTTATATAGCCGCAATAGGACCAAGCATTTCACACCCAGCACAAGTTCAAGAAGAAATAAAATAGATCAACACGTGATCACCGTGGAGTGGACCATTTTCTTTCTTTGATACCTCCAGGCTTGCTTTGTGACATTCTTTTTAAACCCAAGACAATGCTATCTTCCCTTCAGTGCAATGTGCCCTACTGTTTCCCAAAGTCTCCTTTATCTAATCAAAACACAAAAGTACCAATATCAACACTTCAAACTTGACCATATTCCATTAAAATTGAAGTTTAAGCCCTTAGCTCCTTTTGAGGATTTGTATCTCAGAACAGTTCTAAATGAACATAAATCTTTTTTTTTTTTTTTTTTTTTTTTAGTTACAATAGGGAAAAGTCAATGATTCAGGATGTAAAAGGAAAGCAGAGAACAGAACAGTTGCCACAAGTCCCTTAAATGCTCTGATGTCCCCTACTGTTCTGGGAAGGAAATTTGCTCAGTTCACACCTTGGGTGGCACAGAAGAAAGTGTATCCCTGAGGAGTCTAACCTTATTTTTCTCTTCTTCCTCAAGCATAGCTTTATTGCATCAACCTGGAGCTTTCACTGGTCACTTTCAGTTCCCTTATAAAAAAAATAAAAATACAAATACAAAAATGCAGTTGAGGACTCAGCGGTTAAAGGTGCCTGCTTGTAAAAGCCTGATGGCCTGGGTTTATTTCGCCTTTGCCCATGTGAAGCCAGATGCACAAAGTGGCACATGCCTCTGGGATTCGTTTGCAGTGGCAGGATGCTCTAACTTGGCAATAACCCTCCAAAACACATACACACACACACACACACACACACACACCACCTCTATCTCCCTCTCTCACTCATAAATAAATGAATAGAAATAAAAAATATTTTTAAATGCAGTTGCTCTTTTTTGGCTGTTCATCTGTCCTGAACTTTCAGGTCCCTGATTTGGTGCATCCCCCCTTCATCTCAGCTGAGATGAAGGGGGAACCCTACTTCCACATGGGTTTCCTACCCCCTCCTGCCTTCCACATAACAGAAATTCTCTGTACTTTATTTTTTTCTGTGTCATCATTTTAATCTAATAAAGCCTCTGTAAGTCTTAGAAAACAGAAAAACAACACATTTTATAGTATTATAAAGGCATCTGTAGATTTCATTTGGTTTACTTATATGTTGCAACATCCATTTCACTTTTTTTATTTTTTTTATTTTTTATTTTTTTGGCTTTTCAAGGTAGGGTCTCGCTCTAGCCCAGGCTGACCTGGAATTCACTATGTAGTCTCTGGGTGGCCTTGAACTCACAGTCTTCCTCCTACTCTGCCTTCCTCCTGAGTTCTGGAATTACAGGCATGCTCCACCACACACAGCCAGATCTTCTATTTTTTAAATGCTGCAAATATAGATTGCATGGATTCTGGACCAGCATGCGGGATGCAAAGATCTTTGTTCTTTGTTAATAATCTGCCTTTCAGTGTTCTTATTTTTAAATTTTATACGTTGCATATACCAGGTATTTCTT
Source organism: Zapus hudsonius (assembly GCA_004024765.1). NCBI lineage: Eukaryota > Metazoa > Chordata > Mammalia > Rodentia > Dipodidae > Zapus > Zapus hudsonius. The sequence continues at coordinate 23,109 of PVHP010023373.1, forward strand.
CCCACCCCCATTAACTACCCATATGCTGAAACCCAAATTCCCATCGATAAAAATGTGACTGCATTTGGGGACAGGACCATTAAGGAGGTGGATCTAACCCACCTGAAGAGATCTAACCCAATCTGAACAACAACAAAAAAGTCACCTACATTTCATTTCATTAAATGTGGACACACCACGGAGACACCAGAGATGAGTCCCATTGAGAGCAAAGATCATGTGGGGACACAGGGAAAGACAAAACAGTCTGCGATACGAGACAAGAAGCTTCAAAGGAAACTAAACCAGCTCACTACTTGGCCTTGGACTTCTAGCATTTAGGACTATGAGAAAATTAATATCCAGTGCTTTTTACTGGGTGGTTTGTGGCTGACTGTTACAGCATTCATCCGTGGCTCACTAGTGAAATTCTCTCCTGTCACTCAGTATCTTATGTTCATTTTTCCTGCATGCATTCACCTTTCTCCAGTTCACTATACACAGTGACACGGGATTGTGTTGCACACATATGTCACAACTGATCTAGCCAGTCCTCCTCGGATAGACTTTTAAGTCAGGCAGAACTTTCTGCTGAAAGAAGCAACGTCAAATGGAACACGATTTACATGTTTCCTTTCTGGAACTTGAGAGTGTTTCTCTAGCAAAATAACTAAATCTAGAAATAATTTTTCTGTCCTACAGAATGTAGAAAACACAGTTTAACATCTCATCAGATTGTCAAATCACTACCAAATATGACTGTAACCAAAACTCTCCTTCTTACAAAGAGCAAGGTATTTACTTAAGTATATCTTATATGATACATTTATCTCTCTTACATTATTATCAACACTTGGTATTTTTATACTATAATCAGTGGTAAGATATGAGGAATATTTCACTATTTTACCTCCTATGTCTCCATTTGAGTTTAAATATTCACTTTTATTAACCATCCCAAGTTCCTTTACACAAATTAGTTAATCATAACACGTACAAATTTTCCAACTGGCCTTTCTTCACTCTTTCTAACTGACTTGAAGAGATGTTTATAGACTCTGACAAATGATTTTTATTGTTTTTGCAAAAATGCAAAACTCTTCTCAAAAGCTTTACCTTTCATTTCAACTCTGTATAGTATTTCTAGTTGTAGGAATATATATATATATATATATACATATATATACATATATATATATCCAAAATTTGCAAATGATTTGTAATATTTGTGTGTTTACTCAAATATTTCATTATAATACAGATTCACCTTTTCTAAAATTTTTAGATTTTGACTTTTCATCATCATGAATTCATGTTGCTGGGTGCTAAGATAAAGTATCTAATATTGCCATTTCCTATATAAACAACTGTCTCTACCACACATGTCGTATATCCTTTCATTGTTTTTCGGATTGAAAGTATCACTTCATATGAGAAGCAGTTACAGGTTTCTAAAATATTTAATCTAGACATTTATGTGCCCATCACTGATAGAATGAAAGGTCTGCACATCCCAAATGATTAGTACCATTAGTCCCATGACTATGTGTGTCCATGGGATGAAGAAGTTTTCAGCACTGATGCTGACCAGAATATAATGATATTAAAAAATTACTAATTGGTTTTATAGAGTAAGAGGATATTATGGATGTATTATACATATAAATATAAGAATTTGGGCTGGAGAGATGGATCAGCAGTTAAGGTGTTTGCCTGCAAAGACTAAAAGCCCCAGGTTCAATTCCCCAGTGCCCATTTAAAGCCAGATGCCCAAGGTGGTGCATGCATCTTGAGTTTGTTTTCAGTGGCTGGAGGCCCTGGTGCACCCATTCTCTCTCTCTCTCTCCCTCCCTCTCTCTCTCTCTCTCTCTCTCTCTCCTTTCTCTCTCGTAAATAAATAATATAAAAACATAAGAATTTGATTCATGGAAAGTGTGCTACAGAATTTTCTTGTTTAAGCATCATATATACAGATAAATACATATGTATGTATATAGATACATACATATATATGCATATAAGTATAGTCAAAGGTCATTAAATGCTACTTATGTGCAATAGTTCTCTGGAGGAAGGAACATTACAGAGGTAACCTGAACCCTAGGCAGCCACTGAGCGTTAGCTCTGAGAATTTACTACTAATCTATAACAAATGAGTACATTCTTGAGACCAGTATCTGTTTTGTTCAATTAATAGTTAAATAGTGAGAGAGATTAGAGCATGGGTACTTGTATTGAAAAATGGTGACCCATATTTTCTCTCAATTACACTAATAACTTTCTTTGGAAAAATAGAGAAACTTAGGTAAAGAGACACCTCACTCTTTATTTCAGACATAAATCTTTGAAATCTGGATATGTGGGATTTTGTTTATGTTACCTGGCCTGTATTAGAAAAGGGGAAATTGGAGTAGAAGCCACACATCACTATCTAATGCAATCCCATTCCTCTCTCATATCATGCTCTGGAGCAAGATTCCTAAAACCAAATATAGCTTGGGATAGTTTGTGAACATTAATGAAATAGCTTTCCTACTTTCCCCCTCAATTCTCAAAGTATTTTCTTTTTTAAACATTTTTAAATATTTTACTTATTCATTTTCAAGCAGATATGTATATATACATATATATGCATATATATATATATAGAGAGAGAGAGAGAGAACCAGGGCCACCACCTTGTGGGTCTGGCTTCTGTGGGCACTGGGGAATTGAACCTGGGGCCTTAGGCACTGGAGGCAAGTGCCTTAACCTCTGAGCCATCTCTCCAGCCCCTCAAAGTATTTTCTTATCTCCTTAAATATTACTTTGATACATTTCCCCTTTGAGTGCACCCCCATCCCTACCAGAACCATAAAACTCTTGATAATATAACAGCAGTTCAATTGCTAAGAAAGAAACAGAAATTCAAGATTTTTTTTTCTCCAAGTGGATCTATTCCAGGACAGAGGTGTTTTAGAGTCAATATTTTGCAGCAGAGTTGTACGCTAAAGTACTTCAGAATCATCAGGGAGCTCTGAGCCAGCTAAATTCCTGTGGTGCACAACCACATCCATTCCCTTTGAGCCTCACTGTTTAATTCCCAGAGGCTGTTATTTGTGTAATGTCAGCACACTAGGGAAATGGATGGAGGGCTGTAATAGGTCAGAAAAGCATACATGTATGTGTTGGGCATGGGCAGCCTGGGTGGTTTTATTTAGAAGTGTGTCCATTTTCAGTAATTCCCTGGTGCTGTCGATAACAAGGTATTATAATGCATAAAAAATGTGCAATAACAGAATAAAGTACCTAAACTGACACAGAGAAGATGGCATAAGGACCTTGAAGTGCACTTCTCAGATAACCCTGTAGCACCAAAGTGCTCACTCTCCCAGGGTCCTGGAGTTCCAGCTGCTGATGGCTCACCTTTGGGTCCTTTGCCCAAATGTCAGTAGCTCAAGGAAAGAGCTCGACCTGGTTCTAATTATTTCCAGAGGCGAATAAGCATCCAATAATGGTCATCATAGATAACAAAGGCCTGGTTCCTTTGTATCAGATAGGAAAAGAGGGATGATCCTATCTCCAGAGCCCCCTATAGCACTGACACAGAGTCTGTTATACCTCATTGCTATTCAACTTCTCTTCCTGCTTCTCCATCCCTTTCTGTTACGAAGAGCATTTCGTGGAATATTTCGAAGTAATTTTCTTGTTTTTGTCCTCAGTCTTTCTCAGGAAGCCTAACTGTGGATACCAGAAATGAGCCTTGAGAATAAACAAGACCATGAGCTGGACCCTCTCTTGATTTGCTGACCATGAGGACATAGTGATCCCAACTGAAACAGACAGAAAGCCAACTGTGTCAGTTCTCAATCTTTGCAATGCCCCTCACCAATCAAGAATGGACAAGCAGGAATCTTGAAGGAAACTGATCAGAGAGACTTCCCTGTCTCGAGCAAATTGCAAACATGAGCAAGCTCTCAGACCAGGCTTTCTGGCAGAAGGACAGGCTGTGTTCTCACTCATTTAAAGGGAACATGCAGTGTGGTGGTTTGTATGTAAAGTGTCCTCCACTGCCTTGTGTGTTTAAGCCTCATACTTCATGCCCAGCTTAAAGAGCCTTTTTGAGGTGAAATCTTACTGTAGGATGTGTGTCAATGGGAGTGAGCCTTGAGGTTTATTATTACAACCTTCCCCCTTCACCATGTTTAGCAGCTCACTCTCCTCCCTCCCTGCTGTGTGGGGGAAGTGACACCTAGTGTGATGGTTAGATTTTGTTGTCAACTTGGATCTTTTTAATTATCTTGGGTGGGTCTCT
>PVHP010023374.1:0-27429 GCA_004024765.1 Zapus hudsonius
TCTTGCTATGTAGCCCAGGTTAGGTTCAAACTTATGCTGTCCCTGCCTCAACCTCCTGAGTGAGTGTTGGGGTTATAGGTATATACAGGCCTGGCACTTGAATAACTTGATAACTAGCATTTTGAACTCAGAATCAGAAAACTAGAATGTATAAGCAAAGGAGAATAGCTGATCAGAAGAACTGTGTTAGAACTTTGATCTATACACAGTGATCTGAGTAGTCCTATAGACTGTCCAATCTGGAAGGAACTAAAGATCATCTGATCCCAGCTCTTGCTTTAATGAGGAAAGGAAGGTCTGGAGAGGCCAGAGACTACTCAAGATCACTTATCAAGATGGTGACGGAAACAAGCATGACTCCAGACTACTGTCCCACACGCCATCCTTAGTCCTGTGCTTTTGCCTCAGAGCACATGTCTGAGAATTATGGTCTTTGAGAGTGTGTCTGGGACACAGTGGATATGAGAAAAAGAAGGAGGGCAAGGCCAAGGTAGAGTCTTGAGGACACTGGTCATCTTGGGAGAGATGGTGGGATGTATTCCTGTGCTTCAGGTGACAAAATAGTGGTAAGAAAAAGAAGCAACTCCCTAATACACAAGATGAGTTTTAAGGATGGGAAAGTAGCTGTAAGAGGAATGGAACCCAGAAATTTCTGAGCATCGTGGGGAAAATTATTTTAAAATGTTATTTATTTATTTGCACATACATGCATGTGCCAGGGTCTCTTGTCGTTGCAAACAAACTGTGGTACCTGGATAGCAGGCTTTACAAGAAGTGTCTTTACCCACTAAGCCATTTCCCTTTCCTTGGGAAAGTGTTTTGAATGACTTTAGAAACCAAAGAAATGACAAAATGATTAAGAAAGGCATCTCAATCCCGAGGCTGCTCCTCTTTGAACCAGGCTCCATCTCCATGCCAATCTCTACTGAGTCCTTAGAAAGGTTGGGCCACCTCACTTATAATCCCTGTAGACTGAGGGCCTAGCTGGCATAGAGAGACAGGTGGGAGACTGGATATGCCCAGCTACAGGTGCCCTTCCATTAGTGCCTTCTCTCTGTCCATTTTAGCTTCAGTTTATCACATTTGAGAGCCACAGTGCACAGGGCAGCAGAGCTCAGGCTTGAATTCCAACTCTGCCCTTGCTAGTGCAGTGACTCAAGATTCTCTATCCTCAGATTCCTCACCTGTGAGATGGAAAAATTAAGGGCTTGAGAAGGAGCATGTCAGAAAACCAGAAAAGTACCAACTTCAGGCCACGGCAGAAGCCTCATCTAGCAGCCCATTCTCTAAGCTCGTCCTTCAGGCAGATCCCTATGGTGTGTGAGGATGACCATGTCAGCAATCTCTGCTTGCTTTGGCCAAGTAGCCTGCTGAAACTATACCCACAGAACCTGGGGAGGATTGAACACTAGAACTCGGGGACACTGAAAGCCAAAGGGTCCTCAGGGTGCCAGGGGAGCTCTCCCACAGATGGGCTGGGGTAGGTGTCTCCTATTTCAAATCAATTCTGAGCAGCCCTGTTCTCTGAAAGCATCTCCTGGCCTAAGACAATTCTCCTGCAATCTGGCCTATCACACATGGGGCATCAGCAGAGTGCTGCTCTGACCATATAGAAGAGTGTGGTAGGGTTAAGAAATGTGCACTTATTAAAAAAAAAAAAAAGGCTGGATCACCATGAGTTCAAGGCGACTCTGAGACTACATAGTGAATTCCAGGTCAGCCTGGGCTAGAGCGAGACCCTACCTTGAAAAAAAAAAAAGAAATGTGCACTTAGAATGCTCTGGGGTTTCTGAATTCATGTTGAACGAGCCCAGCTAGCCAAAAGCAAAATAGCAATGGCAAAGCCTACTCACCCACCACATCCCAATCTCAGTTAATTCTCTCCCACTTCCCTCTGCCTCTCATAACAAGTCCTGGTCCCATACTGCTGGCAGTTATTCCTACAAAGAATGCGGTTTATGGAAGGGGGAATCCCTCTCACAGAAGCACTTACACTTGTTTTTTTTTTAACATTTTTATTTTATTTTTTGGTTTTTTGAGGTAAGGTCTCGCTCTAGTCCAGGCTGACCTGGAATTCACTATGTAGTCTCAGGGTGGCCTTGAACTCACGGCAATCCTCCTACCTCTGCTTCCCGAGTGCTGGGATTAAAGGCGTGCGCCACCACGCCCAACTCTTAACATTTTTATTTATTTGCTAGGAGAAAGAGCACACCAGGTCCTCCCGCCACTGCAAAGTCCAGATGCACACGCCACTTTGTGCATCTGGCTTTATGTGGGTATTGGGGAATCAAACCAGGGCTGTTAGGCTTTGCAGGCAAGTGCCTTAACCAGTGAGCTATCTCTCCAGTCCACATTTTATTTATTTTTGAGATGCATGTAACATATAGCCATGGTTAGCCTGATACTTATTATGTAGACCAGGCTGGCCTTGAACTTGCAGCAAAGCTCTTGCCTTGGCTTCTGAGTGATGAGATTATATGCATTTTTTTTAAATTTTTTAAAAATATTTTATTTATTTATTTGAGAGAGAGAGGCAGACAGAGAGAGAATATGGGCACACCAGGGTCTCCAAGCCACTGCAAATGAACTCCAGACACATGCACCCTCTTGTGCATCTGGCTGTATATGGGCACTGGGGAATCGAACTCTGGTCCTTCTATATTGCAGGCAAATGCCTTAATCACTAAGCCATCTCTTCAGCCCTATATGCATGTTTTAATGGAACACTCTATAAGGACCACAGTAATAATTCCAAAGCTATGTAAGATAATGTAAAGCAGTCTTCTGTATGGCACTTCATCCTCAAAGTTCCCAACATATCTACAATTGCCATACTCATCTACTTTCTTCTGCAGTCAAATGCTCTACCACTGAGCTATACTCCCTCTCATTACCTTCTTCTGTTCATTTTTTCTTTTCTCCTTTTATTGTTTGAGACAGTCTTGCTATGTAACCCAGGCTAGCCTTGAACTCACAGCAGTCCTCCTGCATCAGCCTCCCACCTGCTGACATGCATTATCATGCCAAGCATTTTCTACCTTTTTAAGCCACATTTTCCCCAGCAATAAAAATGAGCAGCAAAATCAGGTCATTTTTCCAGGTCCCTTCTGACTTTGATGTATGAGGTTTTAGAGTTTTCAGATTCCAGTCTCCCATTCTGAGAGCACAGAGCTGGCCAACCCTTGTTAGGAGGCAGCTTGTCTGTGGTTTGGCACCACTGCCCAGCAGGCATTTATTAAATCAGTGGGATGTGGTCCCTGCTGGCCTGGAAGAGAACATTAAGCTCCAAAAACTTCCTGCAGCAGGCCTCCTTTGGAGAGTGCTGCTCAGAGGGGCGAGAAACAAAACCATTTAGGTCCTTGGCTGTGCTCCAAGATCCTGTTCGCTCGTACTTTTGCCGTCTGCACGGAGAACCAGTGACTGGAAACATCTGGAAGCCTACTTAAGACGGGTGACTTTGCTCTCCTTCCTTTGGAGTGGCTGTTCTCAACTCTGGTAATCCAGATTGACCTTTGCCAATGCCCCTTCCCCTCCAATCTTCTGCATGTCATTGGGCAACAACCTTCTAATAAAATCCACATGAACCCAGCTGGTAACAGCTTCTGGAGGGGCTGTAAGACCTAACACCTGCCTCTGCATTCTTGGAGTCCTAGTAGCAAGGGAAGAGGGCTGAGACCCAACTCCTGCACCTCTGAGACTTATAGCAGGTTGTGGAGAAATGGAGTAGCAGAGGTAGGAAGGAACAGCAATGAGTGGAAGGCAGCTCCAAGAGAGTTGTAATGATATGGCTGCTGGGGGCCCAGCAGAGTCCTGTGACCTTGGGCTTAACTCATTCCCCATCTCAATCATGCTGACAAGGCTCATCACTCTGGAAGGCAGCTCTGCTTACATTTATACCACCAACACACACAAGGCCCATCACTTCAGAAGGCAGCTATGCTCACACTACACCAACACACAAGGCTCATCACTCTAGAAGGCAGCTATGCACACAGCATACCAACACACACACACACAAGCCTCATCACCCTGGAACACAGGCCTGTGATGAAAGGTGAGAGAACATGTTACTGGCTTGATGGTCCTGGGTGCCTGTCCTCTCCTTCTCAGTAGAACCTGAGAAGGCCAAAGTTCCTTGGGTTTCTATTTAAGAAAATATTTACTAAACACTTACAAGATATGTAGGTGCTGGAAAAAAATACATCCATTAATAGAATAAATTCAATTTCTCCACTCCAGTCCTGCTTGCTTGGAAATACTAACTAAAAGGTGTCTTAGATCATTGGTGGGTGGAGTGCTTAGAGTTCTCGAGGCAGAAAGGCTTCCCTAGAAGTGCTGGGTATCTACAGTCTCATTCCCTAGCTCTTAGCTTTTCTGGGGTAAAATATTTGGACAAAGGATTCCCTCTGGATTCAGAGCTTTTATTCACATTAGCTTTCTTCTCCCCCATCAATGGCCAAGAAATAAACACACAGGCTAAAAGGACAGAGAAGCTGTTGAGGTTTGTTTACAAAGTATAAGGATGTGCTTACTGAGCCTGGTATTTTAAATTTTTTATTTTTCCTTTGCCTTTTTACTCAGCTAAGATTCTTGTTCACTACTCCCCCTGACCCCCATGCTAGCAACTAAACCCAGGATGTGCTTGCTCTTATCTGAGAGTCCTGAACTGATTTCACTAACCAATGTGCTCTTGGCTACAACAGGCCAAAGACTAGCACATCCTTCCCTGGAGGAGAGGGTGGGTTCACCTCCAAAGGCTCTGGAGGATGCTACAGAAGCAAATGACTGTTCTGCTCAGCTCAGGCTGGCGTGGAGCAGAGAAACTGGTGTCCTTCTTGGAGTGTTGCCTTCATTTCCTCAAACTGAGCCAACTGGCAGGCCTCATCCAGCCCCAGCCAGCGGTAGGCTTGATGCTCATGGGAGAGGCGGATTTCTACGTCATAGTCCTTCACCTCTGCCAGCCAGTAAATGACTGTTTTAGGCTTGTTTCTGGCCACATAATTAAGCTCCCTTCTGAACCCCTCAATGATGGTCAGCTGGCTTGCTTCTATGCCTGCTTCCTCCCGAGTCTCCCTCAGGGCTGTTTCCAAGTCATTCTCTCCCGGGTCCACATGGCCTGGTTAGAAGAAGAGGAGGAAGAATCAATAGTATTCAAAGCTGGATTTTTCCAGGCCAAATGATTTAAAGATAGGTCTTTGGTAAATTGTCTAGGAGTTCCTGGGCTAAAGGAAGTCTGGAGATGGGCAATGTTCTAACATGCCTAGGAAAGGGAGTAAGGCAAGATGTTCTCTGGACCTGAGAAAACCCTTTTTCCTACTCCACCTTCAACAGACTGAAAAAACCATGTGTTTGGCAAGTCAGATTTAGAATACTTCTTTTATTTTTTCCTTCCTTCCTTCCTCTCTTTCTTTTGTGTGTGGTGTTGAATATTAAACCTAGGACTGTGTGCATGCTAGGTAGCACTCTACTACTGAGCTACATCCCCAGCCCACAATACTGCTTTTGGATGATGAGATTAGATGGCCTCCCTCAGACCTCTTTTTTTTTTTTAACATTTTATTTATTTACTTTTTGTAGTTTTTTTTTCCTTCCGTTATTCTCAGGAACCACTTTTCCCTTGAAGTCCTTAATAACAACTTTTCCAAGGAGGGGAAGTCTCTCTTGGCAAAGTGAGGCTAGCTGAAAAGAGACTACTTCACCTACAATCTACAGTTAACAGATAGACTCAAAATCCTGCATTGCCGCACCAGCAGCTGTTTCCAAGTAGCCATCAAGGCCTTTTCAAATTGTTTTCATCTTCCTAAATGAGCAAGACCAGATTTCACTTTCATAGGGAAAGTCCTGATGGGAACTTAGACTAAAGACAAGCTGAGAGCCAGTTCTAAGAAACTTTGTTGGCAAGACCCAAATCCAAGCAGACAGCTGCCAAGAAACTGTTACAGCAGAACTTGAAGCTCTGCAGACTGGGGTGGCCCCTCAGCTTTACTCCTAGGCCTTTCCCACACATTCTTAGTGTCCCAGAAGCAGTGGGGAGGGTTCTGGTCACCTTAGTTACTCACAGCTACAGCAAGCTGCTGGGAGCACACAGGGAGGACGGACTCTTAGCTATTCCCATCTTGGCCTGGAGGTGGAGCTACACACTAGCAGTGATCCTTCCCAGGGATCTGCACAGCAGTGTCCTTAATTGCTGCTCAACAGAAAACTAGGAACTCAGCACTTTAAGAGCCCATCCTTGCTCCTGGCTTAAAATTTTTTCCTCTGCATAGCACCTCCTATAAGTACTATGTACAGACACACAGGTGATGATGCATTGGGGAGGTAAGGTAGGAGGGATGCTGGTGGTGACAGGAGACACTGACTTAGGATGCCCCTTCCTCTCAGGTATGTGGGAATTGCTTAGTATAGCCCTCTCAGCAGCATATATGTTCAGTTTTTCTGATCACCAATGAACACAGGGTAATTTTGCCCTAAACCCAAGCAGGAAATGATTAAGAGAGGTCATTTGGCATCCGTTAGTGAGAACATTGCAGTATGACTTGGGTGATCAGGAAATAAGTGTGAATTTCCCTATTCATAGTATTTTTGACACTTCTCTTTTTTACTTTTTCTCCCCAGTACAACTCAAATGTGCAAAAAATTATTTTCTGTTACCATTGCCTTATTTTCTTTCAAGCCTAGGTCTTTGTCTATGTCTCCCTTGTCTACTCCCTGCTTCTATCTGTATGGAGGGAGGAAGGGACTCTTACTCTGGGGTCTTCATCCCAGTAGGTGCCAGAGCTGTACTCTGTTCCTGCCCACTGGGACCAGCCCAATGGCCTTAGCCAAAAATGATTTCATTCCCCCATTGCTTCCTACACAGCATGGCTTCTTTTTCAGAATCCTCTGAGGGAATCCCTACTTTTAGAGACAGCATCTGCTAGCTAGGCCCTACGCCACTAGTCTTTCCCATCTCCCTTCTGGAGTCCCAATGAGCCCTATCTGGGTTTTGAGTAAGGAACCCAGGGCAGAGGGGCTGCTCAGGTGGCCACCCCAAGGTCTGCATGATCTTCACAGCCTGTTTGTCTGAGAAGGACCCTTCCATTCTCACGCTTCCACTTCTGACTGAGGATGCAGGGGAATCTATGTTTGGGGAGCCCAGCTTTCCATGCTTCTAACTTAAAATACAAATATATTCAGGAACACTCTAGAAGTCATACTCTGGGTCTATAGTTAAAAATCCAAACCTAGTGATGAACACTAAACAAGAAATCAGAAGAACTTGATCAAATGATATCGGAGAAAGGGTAGGAAAAAAACTAGGGATTTCTTAGTCAACCTCTACTTTGACAGATGAAAAACTCAAAAGCCCAGAGAGATGGGCACATAGCCCAGTAGTGACTCAACTTCAACACCCCTGATTCCCAGCCTAGTGTCTTTGCTCCTAACCAGTCATTCACCACAAGGGCTGGAGTGCCAGTGAGTGATACTCACAAAACAGATATTCCTTCTGCCCTAGGTCAGTTTGGGGTTGTTTCTAACCCTGTTCTGGTCTAGAGACATAGAACAGCTCAAGGGTTCCTGACCACCTAACTCCCTCCTGCTGCAGTCACTGAAAAATAAGCTTTGTAGGGGGCCTGGCAGGGTGTACTTCTAAGCAACACTTGGCATTTTCCCAAAAGCCAACCCCTGTCCCTGCACCTTTGGGAGGAGTCCAGTGATGAATGCCATCTGATGCCTGCAGCAGTAGAAACTGAATTGTGCTGTTATCCACTTTGGGAATAAGGCGTCTTCTGAAGATGATCAAGCCACATGCCCTCAGGGCCATGATTAATCTGAGAAGTTAACAAAAGGGTGGGGAGAATTAAAAAAAAAAGTTAACAAGGAAGATGTAGGTCTTTAGGAAGTTACACAAAATACACTGGGGGGGGGGGTTAGCGCTCTGGTGCTGAAGAATAGCACAGCTAGCTAGCAGTGATCTCATAACCCACAGGAAAAGGCAGCATGCCAAGGGCCAGTGGAAAAATTCTAGGACTCAGAGACAGGTCTTCATGTGTAACTGCAGGACCTGGGCATACTCTCAGCCAGGGTGGCTTCTACCCCAAGCCTCCAGGTCTCCCTGTAAAACTCAGGGTTTATACTTATTACAAGCTTGGTCAGCCTCAGAAACAAACTCAATGATGCAGAAGAGATGCTAGGAATGGGAGAGATGCAGCAGAATTATTAGCATCGAGCCCATAATCCCATTTCCCTTAGCCTATATCCTAGTCCCTGAACAGAGACACACCAACAATGTGGTTTTTGACCACTCAGAGAGAGGTCACCTAAAGACAGGTAGCATGGTGTGCCAAAACATTTTTTGTTTTGTTTTTCCAGGTAGGTCCCACTCTAGCCCAGGCTGACCTGGAATTCACTATGTAGTCTCAGGGTGGCCTCTAACTCATGGTGATCCTCCTACCTCTGCCTCCCGAGTGCTGGGATTAAAGACGTGTGCCACCACGCCCGGCTGCCAAAACATTTTTTTATTTAAAAAATTTTAATTAAATATTATTTATTTGTAAATATAAGTCTGTGTGTGCACAAGTGGTTGCATGTTCGGGCATGGGTACACAGGGCCTCTTGCCACTGCAACCAAACACCAGACACTTGTACCACTTTTTGCATAGGGCTTAGGGTAGGTGGCTTAGGAACTGAACCCAAGTTGAGAGACTTTGCAAGAAATCACCTTCAAACACTGAGCCATCTTCCCAGCCACTGATTTTTTTCGTCTTGTATCCAGGTTGTTTATATATATATATATATTCACATGATCCAAATTCAAAGTTTAAAAAGGCACAAATAGTAGCAGGTTCAGAGCATGAATCTGGAGCCAGTTTAAGATTCAACTCTTTTTTTTGTTTGTTTTTTGAGGTAGGGTCTCACTTTTAGCCCAGACTGACCTGGAATTTACTATGTAGTCTCAAGGTGGCCTTGAACTCATAGAGCTACTCCTACCTCTGCCTCCTGAGTGCTGGGATCACCACGCCCAGCTTTTTTTTTTCTTTATTTCAGAGAGAGAGAGAGAGAGAGAGAGAGAGAGACAGAGACAGAGACAGAGACAGAGACAGAGACAGACAGAAACAGAGAATGGGAGCCCAGAGCCTCTAGCCTCTGCAAGTGAACTCCAGATGTATGTGCCACCTTGTACATCTGGCTTTATGTGGGATCTGGGGAATCAAAGCTGGGCCCTTGGGCTTTGCAGGCAAGCACCTTAACTGCTGAGCCATCTCTCCAGCCCTGATTTTGTTTTTTTTTGAGACACACTGACTTTGAACTTACTATGTAGCAAGGATGACCTTTAACTCATCCATTTCCCAAGTACTAGGATCACTGGTGTGCAACACTTGCTAGCTATGTGACCTCCTGTTTTTCAGTTTCCTAACCTGTGAGATGGAAGAATAACAGTTCACCTGAAAGGGCAGCTGTGAGAATGACATGATTTAATTTTAAATATTTATTTGAAAGCAGAAGGGAGGAAGGGAAGTAGGGAGAGAGGAAAGGAGGGAGGAAGAGAAACAAAGAGAGAGTGTGTGGACATGACAGGGTCTTGTGCCACTGCAAACAGACTCCAAATGCATGCACCACTTTGTACATATGGTTTTATGTGGATACTGAGAAATCAAACCCACTGCAAGCAAGTGCCTTTAACCACTAAGCAATCTCTCCAGCCCCATGATTTAATTTTACAAAGTGCTTTAGGACAGTGTCTGATGCATACTAAGTACTAAAACGATTTCTATATGTGTAGAAAAATAGTGATAGTAGTATCTGGACAATGAGATTATGGGAGACATTTCATTTACTTCTCCACATATTTATGTATTATTTGGAATTTTACAAAGAATATTTACAAATTTTATAATTACAAATACAATAAAAGGTTTTTCCATTAAAAGCATCCAGTCCATGTTTATTACTGCTCTATTCACAATAGCTAGGAAATGGAACCTGCCTAGATGTCCTTCAACTGATGAATGGATAAGGAAGATGAGGAGTTTTATTCGCTATAAAGAAAAATTAAATTTATAGGAAAATGGATGGATCTGGAAAAGATTATACTAAGTGAGGTAACCCAGGCTCAGAAAGTTAAACACTGTATATGTAGATTCAAATGTTTAGATTTGTATGTGAGTTGGAATAAAAGTCAATAATTGAAGCCAGGAAGCTAGAAAGAGGCTTAAGGAGAGAGTATAGTTGATATGTAAGAAGAGGGGCAGATTACTGGGGGTGGTGTGAGGAAAGAATAGTCTAAGGGGATGGGATGGAGGAGAGGAGGGGGGTAGGAGGGTAGTTAATCAAAATTTAAGATGTTACAAACAAGCCATATGGAAACCTACTTCTTTGCTAGCAAATGATATATATGTTAAAAAATAGTTTGGCCAGAAGTATCCTATAGAGGTAGATAATGTTGTGTCCAGATGTGATGGATTGTTATTAGAAAAATTTCAGTATCAGAGGTGGGGCACCTTTCAGTGAGTTGTTGGCCAGGGAAGCTCCTAATGCTCCCCAAACAGGTTATTGCCAAGACCCTTGGTTGCTCACCAGAACTAGATGGTAAGACCACTGCTGAAGACTCCACATGCTTGGGCTGCAGGTCACTGAGAAATCAAGCTGGAGCTGGCCTGGAAAGCCTCTTCCCTGTTAACTACCAGTCAGGATGCTGGAAAGAGCTATATGGCACATAGCTTTTGGGAGGAGAAAAGTCATCATTGTTCTTAACCAGAGGTGGACACTGCAAGCTTTACAGCTGCCCAGCCAAGCCAAATATACCAACTGGTGAAATGGTGGCATATCTGTTTGGGGGGGAAACCAATTGTTCTCTGATTGAAATTGAGGCCTGCTCCACAGGAGAGAATTCATGCTTGGTACTGAAAACCTAGTCAAAAGCCTATGGCTGAAGAGCTGGGTGTGGTTGAGCACGCCTTCAATCCCAGCATTCGGGAGACAGAGGTAGGAGGATCACCATGAGTTCAAGGCCACCCTGAGACTACAGTGAATTCCAGGTCAGCCTGGACTAGAGTGAGACCCTATCTCGATACACCAAGTGCCTATGGCTGAGGAGGTCATAAGCCCTAAGGTGGAAACTACTATTGTTGTCTGGTAAAAGGATATATCATGATACCACACTTCCCTCTAAGCACTTATATTTATACCCATATATTAATACTACTCTCACTTTTGGTTAGAGAAGTCCTCATTTCAGATGGTAGTGACCACTGGGGTGACTAGAAAATGGCTAAAATGTTGAGAAGTGACAGTGGAGTGTTCAGCACTAAGTGAGCATCTCTATCACACCCTCCAAGGCTCAGAGACTATTGTGGAAGAAGTGGCAGAAAGGTTTTAAGAGCCAAAGGAAGAAATGCTTACAGTGCTATCTTCCTTGATTTTCATGACCTCACAGAGGCTAATGCTACCTACACAAAACCTGCTTAATAGGAGGGAAAAAATGATAGCATCAAAATAGCAGAGAGACTAGTTGGCAAGAAGGAATTCAGTGGAAGGAGATGTGGGAAGAGGAAAAGGAGCGTAGTGGGGGGATTATGATCATGGTATAATGTCTATATTTATGGAAGTTGCCAGTAAAAAAGTTTTTTAAAATCCATGTTTGCCAGGCTTGAAGGAACATACCTATAATCCCAGCACTTTGGAAGTAGACACAGGAGGATCCAGAGTTCAAGGTCATCCTCAGCTACATAGGGAGTTTTGAGACCAGCCTGGGTTACATGAGACCCCATCTCAGAAATATAGCAACAACAACAACAACAAAAATCCAGCACCAAGACAAAGAAGGTAGAAAATCAAGAATATTTGCACAAGTGAAAAGTTCACATCTGAAGAGGCCCATGTAGCCAAGTAACAAAAACATGGAGGAGCTTCTACGTGAGGATCTGCTAAAGAAATGCCATTCATTAGCTGGGCATGGTGGTGCACGCCTTTAATCCCAGCACTCGGAGGCAGAGGTAGGAGGACTGCCTTGAGTTCAAGGCCACCCTGAGACTACATAGTGAATTCCAGGTCAGCCTGAACTAGAGTGAGACCCTATCTCAAAAATAAAGAAAAGAAAAAAAAAAAGAAAGAAATGCCATTCATTTGTTCAGTAGTGAACACCTACTATGTTCTCTCCGTGTTCAAGGGAGATCAATTCTGGCACCTTCCCCAACCCCAATATCAAAATCTACAGATGCTTAAATTCCTTATATAAAATGACCCAGTATCTGCATATAACTTATGCATATCTTCCCACATACTTTGGGTAATCTTTAGATTACTTCTAATACAAAATAACAGTATAAACACTTGGTAAGCAGCTATCAAACTGTATTGTTTGGGAACTAATGGGGGAGAAAAAGCCTATACATGCTTAATAGACATAATTTGTTTAAAAAAAATATACATAAGGTTTTTTTGAGGTAGGGTCTCATTCTAGACCAGGCTAACCTGGAATTCACTATGTAGTCTCGGGGTGGCCTTGAACTCATGGCAATCTTCTTACCTCTGCCTCCCAAGTGCTGGGAATAAAGGTATGCACCACCAAGCCCTGTTTTGTTCTTTAAAGTAGGGTCTCACTCTAGCCCAGGCTGACCTGGAATTCACTATGTAGCCTCAAGGTGGCCACAAACTCATGGTGATCCTCCTCCTACTTCTGCCTCCCAAGTGCTGGGACTAAAGGCTTGCGCCACCATACCCAGCATAAAAATATTTTTGATCTGTGGTTGGCTGAGCCCATAGATGCAGAAGCCATAGCAGGCCACAAAGGAGAACTGTGTGCTAAGCAACATGACCTCCTTTGAGGAATCACAGAGGCTTCCTGAAAGAAGGGATATTTGAGGAGAGGAACAAAAGATGACTCAAAGGGAATTCAGCAAAGGGAATAAGGGAGAGTGTGCTCCATGTAGAGGTTAACGACCTGGCAAAGGTCCTGAGATGAAAGGACAGAGAGAAGGCCACCTGCTGCCATCCTCAATCAAACTGAGCTGCCAGGCTTGGTGATTCACACCTGTATTCCCTGCACTTAGGAGACTAAGGCAGGAGGATCACTATGAATTCAAGGCCAGCCTGGGCTACCTAGCTAGACCCCTGTCTCAAAAAAAAAAAAAAAAAGAAAAAAAAAAGAAAAAGAAAATGAAGCTTATGGCTGCCAAAGGCATTAAAAATCAGGCCCAAACCAATACCTTTTCCAGAACAATTCTCAAGATTGCTAAAAGATGGAAATGCTACTTTAGAGAAGCGCATTTTCTTAAAACAAAACACTAAATACCTTTCCTTCTTCCCTGACTTCTTTTCTTCCTTCTCACCTTTTCTGGCATGTGTGCAGGTGAGTTCATGCATGTGCATGGAGGTCAGAGGTCACATGAGTGCCTTCTTTAATCACTCTCCATTTTCTTCTTTGAGACATGGCCTCTTGATGAACTTAGGGTTCACCAATTCAGTAAGAAAGGTAGCTAGTGAGCCCCAGATAGCCTCTGGGACTGCACTTGGTGAGCAACTCTGAGTACCTGACTTTGGGTGCCCAGACACCACATAAAAGCTGTGGCAGGCTTCTGTTATCCCACTGAGAAGGGAGGCAGAGACAGGATTTGGAAGCTCACACATGGAGCAATGAACAGTAATGAGACACCCTGTATCAAACTAGGTGGAAGGTGAGGAGTGACCTGAAAGTTGTCCTCTGACGACTAACTGTGGTATGTGGTATGTGTGCATCTGTACTCACACACATGCCCACCAAATAAATACACATATACACATACATGTGTATTAAAAATGGGGTAGAGGGGCTGGAGAGATTGCTTTGAGGTTAGGGCACTTATTTGCCTGCAAAGCCTAAGGACCCACATAAAACAGATGCACAAGGTAACACATGCTAGAATATTAGTCTTGAGTTCCTTTGCAGTGGCTGGAGGCTCTGCGAATCCATTCTCTTTGCCTTTCTCTCTCCCTCTCTCAAATAAATAAATAATAAACAAACAGATGAGGTAGAACCAAATGTGTGGCTGTAAAAAGATTTCCAAACATATTAATTGAAAAACGTCTGGCTCAGAACAGTGTGTATAATGAGATCTTTTTTGAGTTAAAAATTCATGTAAAGTGACAGTAGTACATTGGCTTTTATGAAACACCTTATGAAAATGTTCCATTTTCCTAAAACTCCATGACAGGAAGTCCCAGAGTATTCTTCCGCACACAGGGACTGAGTAAACAAAGATACCAGCATAGTGGATAAGGAAGATAGGCCGTGGGTGGCCACACAGAGCTATTTAAGAGAGCAAAGGGCAGTATTTCCTTTATGAGAGGGAGAACCTTAGGGTAGTAGTAGCAAAGGAACAGGCCAGCAGTGCGCAGGTGTGAACTGAAGAACCTGACTGGCCAGCAAAGGACCCAGAAGAGCTGGCACCAGCTCACTCCATCTCTGCTTACCCCGACAGGCTTAAGACAGCTGTGCTCAAGTTCCTCCCCCACTCCATCCAAACAACCTCTCCTACTTATCCCTTCTGAAGTAACTCAGATGTCACCTTCTTTATGAAGCCTTCT
Organism: Zapus hudsonius; assembly: GCA_004024765.1. Taxonomy (NCBI): domain Eukaryota; kingdom Metazoa; phylum Chordata; class Mammalia; order Rodentia; family Dipodidae; genus Zapus; species Zapus hudsonius. The sequence continues at coordinate 14,545 of PVHP010023374.1, forward strand.
GACTTCTAATCTCTCCATAAACCTCTACTTTAGGATTCAATCAGAGAAGCAGAAGGCTCTGAGTGGCAGAAATGGAAGGATTTATTCGAGGGATTTGCGTGTGTGTTTTGCTGGTAATCAAAAACAACTTGTGCATGCTAGGCAGGCACCCTACCAGTGAACTATATTCTCAACCGTTGGTTTTTCAGGACAGGGTCTAGCTGAATAGTTGAGGCTTGACCTTGAACTCATTGTGTAAACTTGGCGAAGAGGTGCAGGCCTTTAAACCCAGCACTAGGGAAGATGAGGTAGAAGGATTGTTGTGAGTTCAAGTCAAGCCTGGGGCTACAGAGTGAGTTCCAGGTCAGCCTGGACTAGAGTAAGACCCTGCATTGTAAAAAAATAACAAAAACCTCATTATGTAGCCCAGGCTGGCCTCAAAATCAAGATCCTCCTCCTCCTCAGCTTCCCAAGTGCTGGGATTACAGCCGGGCTCCACTAGACTAGCTAAGGATTGTTTTTTGTAAAATTTTGGAAGCTGGTAGAGAAGTCCAAGCAACTTAATCACCTCCACACTTGCAGTTGGGCCTGAAGTCTTCAGGATATGAAGTAGAGAAGAGCAAGGGAAAACTATATGTGAGAGCAAACTGGAACCTCTGATGACAACTGTCTTTCATGAAGATAAACTAAACCCAAGAGTTCCTTAGCCTGTCTCTAAGCTTAGTGACACATGACCAGCAGAAGAAACTGGAGTCCTTTGCCATAGAGCTGAATGCACACTCAGCCCAGGGTTTGGAAGAGCTGAAGGGGAAGTTACACAGGAGCTGATACTGCACCTGGATGTCGTCCTTTATCAGCAAGGTGAGCTAGGAGACTGCCATGCCTGGCACCCAGCTCTGTCCTTCACTCCAGCTTTCCAACGCTTACATAAAATTTAGTTGTGCTCAATCCTTCTTATTTTTATTTATTTATTTGCAAGCAGAGAGAGAGAGAGACAGACAGACAGACAGACAGACAGACAGAATGGTCACACCAGGGCCTGCGGCCACTGCAAATGAACTCCAGATGCATGTGCCCCTTTGTACATCTGGCTTTATGTGGGTACTGGGGAATCAAGCTCAGTTCATTAGGTTTTCAGGCAAGTACCTTCACCTGAAACCATATAAGGGCATCCTAGATTATGGTGGTACATGCCTTTAATCATAGTACTTGGGAAGCAGAGAGACTACACAGTGAATTCCAGTTCAGCCTGAGTGAGACCCTGCCTCAAAATACAGGGAGGAGCTGGGCATGGTGGCCCACGCCTTTAATCCCAGCACTTGGGAGGCAGAAATAGGAGGATCGCCATGAGTTCAAGGCCACCCTGAAACTACATAGTGAATTCCAGGTCAGCCTGGGCTAGAGTGAGACCCTACCAAAAACAAACAAACAAACAAAAAAAACAAAACAGGGAGGAGGGGACGGGGAAGAAAGCACCCTGAGAAATGTAGTTCCAGTTTAGCTAAAGTGATACAGTATGTGGTGGTTTGAATGAAATGTTCTCCACAGGGCTAATAAATCTTGAATATTTGGTCTCTGGCTGGTGATAACTTGGGAAAGTTGTGGGGCCTTTGGGAGGTGGAGCCTTAATGGAGGAAGTGTCAATGGGGGAGGGTTTTAGAGTAACATAATTCAGCTCCAAGTCCAGTACTCAGTTGTCCTTCCTGCTGCTATGAAGATGTGAGACCCAGCTATTTGCTCCTATATGCTTTCCCCACCATGAAGCTTCCCCTCAAAACTGTAAGCTGAAATAAACCCTTTTTTCCATAAACTGCTTCTGGTCTGGTGTTTTGTCCCAGCAATAAGAGGGTAACTGCTACAGAGTACAAAGTCACCATAAGCATGCGTCCCTAGTAAGGTAAATCTTTGCTGGTACCTCTGGCAGGAAAATCAGACTATGAGCTGTTTCCAAGGGGCTCAGTTCAGCAGCTCTCAACAGATGTTCATTGACTCAACAGAACTCTTTCCCCACCTCCTACTCAAACAAATGTTTGAGTATGTTTGGGGCCCTGGGAAATAGCCCAGTGTTTTCCTGAAGAGTTCCATTTGCATAAAAGTCAATGGAGCTATTGTTAGGGGGTTTCTGGGTTTTGGGTTGTTGTTTTTTGTTTTTCTTTTCCTGAAGATGGAGCTGAAAGGTTCAGGGGTTTGAAAGTATTCATTTTAAACACAGACTCCCAGTGGATTCAAACCTCAGGGGGTTAAAGAACACAGCATCCAATATGCAAATATGCCTGCAGCCAGGATTGCAGAGGTGAGAACTCCAGGCTGACAGCAGGCAATTCACACTTCAGAAAAGTGGCAGAGTGCCTGAGGTAGTTAGGAAAAAACCTGAACAAAAACAAAAACAAAAAAAAAAAACCCTCTCAATGTCATCAGAAGGTTCCAGAACCTAAGAAAAGTGCTTTTGGCTTTCTCTATAGATAGAATTTCCTTACAGCCTAGGAGATTCAGGACCTATGTGCCAAAAAAGTATTTAGATAATGGCTATGTTGATGTAATTCAGATTAATCTGAACGCTACTACAAATATAGTTCACTCCAAAAGCCCTTACAAATATGCATTTTTATTTATTTATTTAATTTAATTGCAAGGAGAGCAAGTGTACCAGACCAGGGCCTCTAGTCACTGAAAAAGAACTCAGATATATGTGCCACTTTGTGCATCTGGCTTTATGTGGGTACTGGGGAACTGAACTCAGATATATGTGCCACTTTGTGCATCTGGTTTTATGTGGGTACTGGCGAACTGAACTCAGCTTGTTAGGTTTTGCAGGCAAGCACCTTAACTGCTGAGCCATCTCTCCAGCCCCCAAAATATGCATTTTTATTCATTGCTTATTTATTCATTTTATTTTGTGGGGCTAAGGACTGAACACACCTATGTTCTACACTGAGTTATATCCTCAGCCATACAAATATACCTACATAATTCCTCAAATTCTCTTCCCTTTTTCAGTCTATAATGTCCCTTAAAGCAGTGTTTTAAGCCACAATGTTGTCAATTAAGTATCATACTGTACACCTACACAGTGCAAGGTTTATGAGAACTATTGTTTATAATGCTATAGACAACTCTTTATGGCCAGGTGTGGTGTTATATAACTGACATCTCAGCATTCAGAAGACTGAAGCAGAAGGATCTTATGTTCAAGGCCAGCCAGAGCTACATAGAAAGCCCTTATCTTTAAAAATATTTTATTTATTCATTTTCAAGCAGAGATGAGAGACAGAGACAGAGAGCGCGCACCAGGGCCACCACCTTGTGGGTCTGGCTTATGTGGGTCCTGGGGAATTGAACCCGGGGCCTTAGGCACTGGAGGCAAGTGCCTTAACCTCTGAGTTATCTCTCCAGCCCGAAAGCCCTTATCTTAAACCAACAAAAACCCAAAGGACAACCCTTAAGACAAGCATTATTACTTTGTTTGTGAAGAAACAGATCTTAAGAAAGGTTAAAGCTGGGTGTTGTGGCATAAGTCTATGATCTCATCATTTGGGAGGTAGATGCAGAAAGATCATGAGTTCAAGGCCAGCTCAAACTATGAGACCCTCCCTTTCAAAGTCAAAACAAAACAGGTTAAAATACTTGCCTAATAGCACAACTGGCCTGTGTATGGACTGGAATCCAAATAAGTCTAATGCCAAAGTCCATTTTTTTTTCATAGCTTTGCTTATGAAAAAATGGGGCTTAGGGCACAAATGTCCCTGAGAGCATGTACAAATGATTTATAAAATTATTTCCAGTTTAAAATATTCTTAGTCTTAAATCGATATACATCTGGAGGTTGTTTAAGATGCCTGGCTGGAAACTCTTCCACTAAACAGGTTTTAGATGGAAGGATGGAGTATAAAGGTCCCTGTATAGCCTAAGGCCTTTGAAAAGGCCTATCTGGCAAGGTTGTCCATGCTTCTACTGCTCTTTTCTGGGAAAACGAACCTAAAACCATATGCAGAAAGCCATACCCAGTAACCTAGGGGTGAAAAACACCATATACTGGACAAACCCTGTATACTAGCTTTATATAAGCACTCAGGTACTAACTAGGGCCCTGGTGTCCAGAAAAGTCGCCCAGGCCACTCTGCTGTGAGGAGAAAGGCCAGTTCTACTTGCTCACATGATTACTCAGCCTTCTCTCACATCATAATCACCTTCTCTCCAATTGCCCACTTTTTTGTTTCTAGAATGGACAATAATGAAGTATCCATCTATGAATAAAACTCTCTTATAATAACAAGAGGTAAAAGGAGGGGAACCCCTCTTAATTATATGAAAAAAAATTGAGACAAATATTCCTTCAGCTTTACCCTCTTCTCCAAGAGGCAAGCTACTGAACCATTTTTCAATCTTTGCTATTTGGCTGAGGGAAGAAATAGGAGACTTCTCCTGTAATGGCATACTGGCTTCTAGGATCAGCCCAAAGTCAGACAAGGTTGAGACAAGAATTTTTTTCTTAGGGAAGATTTGTTAAGTGGCCTTTTAGTGCCACCTGCTGTTCAATTGTGAAAAGTAAACAAGCAATTCTGATATTAGAGCCTGTAGGGATTTCCTTTACTCATCTAACATCTGCTGAGTGTCCTATAGGATGAGATCAAAGAGTAGATAGCTAAGCAATGACATAAAGCTAGATTAAGATAGAGCCTAAGAGAAAGGAAAGGAGGGGAGGAGTTTGAGATGTTTCAAGAAACACTGATAATGTTAATGTCTCATTGACTAAATGAGAGATTTCATAAATTCAAGGGAAAGGGAGAGAGATGTTTGCTCTGGATGACTGGATGGAGGGGATAGAATGAAAGCTAAATATTTTATTTGGTGAAATAAGTTGAATTTGAAGTGCTGTAGACTGCCCACATTTAACTGGGTATAAAGTTCAATGATCATCTCATTCCATCTCATCTCCTAAGGTAAACATTTTCCATTAGAAAGTCTGTTCTTACTATAGGCACTTCTGCCAACTACTTTCCTCAAATCTGAGTAAGTCCACCTGTCCAACCACTTTTGCAATCTAGTATTCCAAGCATTTTAACACTTTCGGTCATAATCAGCACAACACAGGAAAGTGTGGCTGGTTTTCCTGTGAGAAAAAGCAAGCTACTGAATTTAATAGTTGTTTATTTCAAGGAAGATGCTTCTTCACTTATAAAGTGAAGATAACACCAAGTTTTTCATGGTACAAATATATAGGGTCTGGGGGCTGGAGAGATGGGTCAGCGGTTAAGGCACTTGCCTCCAGTGCCTAAGGCCCTGGGTTCAATTCCCCAGGACCCACATAAGCCAGACCCACAAGGTGGTGGCCTTGGTACTCTCTCTATCTCTATCTCTATCTCTATCTCTATCTCTCTGCTTGAAAATGAATAAAATATTTAAAAAATTAAAAAATATATATATATATAGGGTCTGACATATCAGACATAACATAATATGGTTAACATATTTGCTCTTTTTTAAAAATATATTTTATTTATTTATGAGAAAAAGAGAGAGGGGGAGGGAGGGAGGGGGAGGGAGAGAGAGAGAGAGAGGCAGACAGAGAATGGGCACGTCAGGGCCTTCAGCCACTACAAATAAACTCCAGACACATGTGCCCTCTTGTGCATCTGGCTTTACATGGGCACTAGGGAATTGAACTTGGGTCCTTCTGCATTGCAGGCAAACATCTTAACCGCTAAGCCATCTCTTCAGCCCTTTTTTTTTCAAAAAAAATTATTTATTCATTTTCTAGCAGAGAGAGAGAGAGAGAGAGAGAGAGAGAGAGAGAGAGAGAGAGAGAAGCGCACCAGGGCCACACCTTGTGGGTCTGGCTTATGTAGATCCTGGGGAATTGAACCCGGGGCCTTAGGCTCTGGAGGCAAGTGCCTTAATGCTGAGCCATCTCTCCAGCCCAATATTTGCTCTTTTTATTTACTTTTTTATTTTTGAGGTAGGGTCTCACTTTAGTCCAGGCTGACCTGGAATTCACTCCGTAGTCCCAGGCTGCCCTTGAACTTACGGTGATCATCCTACCTTTGCCTCCCAAGTGCGTATGCCACCACGCCCAGCTCATATTTGCTCTTATTGAGAGGGATGATAGGTACGTTTTGGGGGAGAAGGGGTGTTACTACTGCTTAGGCATTGCGTCAAAGGCTACACCTTCATTATTTCACTTAATCTTCGTGCTGAGATATTACCATTTTCAGAAAAGGAAACTATGGCTGGGACGTCTGGGCAGTCATTCAATCGCAGGCTTGCCTGACTTCTAACATCACTGATCTTAACCTCAGCTCCATATTCAACAATTTGATTGCATTCAGTGTATGTAAGCTGTTGCACTGAACTTTTTAAAAAAATGAAGCTCTCCCATAACCTGTTTTAATTGCCACGATCTATGATACAATTCAAAAAAATAAAATCTGGGCTGGAGAGATGGCTCAGTGGTTAAGGCTCTTGGCTGCAAAGCCTAAGGACCTCGGTTCGATTCCCCAGTGCTCACATAACGCCAGCTGCACAAAGTGCGTGTGTCTGGAGTTCGTTTGCAGTAGCTAGAAGCACTAGCTACCCCCAATCTCTCTCTCTCTCTCTCTCTCTCTCTCTCTCTCTCTCTCTCTCTCTCTCTCTCTCTCTCTCTCTCTCTCTCTCTCTCTCTCTCCTACATAAAATTAAAATTGAAAAATAAAAATCTGGGAAAGTGGGCGGAGTTTACAAACTGAAAGCGAGGCCTGAAGTTGGGAGAGCTCAGATTCTTAATGGCACACCACGTGCAGGGTGAAGCAAGAATCGGGGCCACTGGGGTGCAGACAGGAAGGAGGCCCTGCAAGGCTGGACCCTCCAGCAGAGCGAGGACAGCCAGCGCCCAGAGTCCCTTTCCACGGGAAACCACACCCAGGTCGTCCCGAAGACCACTCACCCGAAGCAGGAAGGCAGGAGGCAGGAGGCGGGCCACGGACGGAGGCCGTGCCAGGCCAGCCAATCAGGAGAACCCCGCCGCACTTGAGGAGACCCACAGAATGCGGCAGAAGGCGCTTCGACCCGCCTCTGAGGTGCCGTTCTCATATCGCGAGATCTTCATCCAAGCGCAACGATTGGTTGAAAGCTGGAACTTGGGCGTTCCGTCCTGTCTTTTCGGGTTTATGATTGGCTCTGTAGAGGAGAAGGCGGGAAACGACACGGGCTCCCTGAATGCTCATTGGCCGGTGAGGCGAGACTTGCGGGCGCGCGGGCGTCGGCGCGGGAGTTCGAACTGGCGCTTGGCGGCGTTGCCATGGGGACGCGCGGCCTGGCCGGGACTGGCTCGCGCGTCGACCGAACGCCGGGTTCGCGAGCCTAGCGGGCGGCCGTCCGTCCGTCCGTCTGCGGACGGCTCCGGGAGCGCCGACCGAGGAGAACTCGGAAGCCCCGAGGTGAGCGGGAAGCGAGCCGGGCCCGCGGCGGCCGGGTCCACGCTGTGCAGGATGGCGCGCGCCCACACCATGGCGCGGCGGCTGGAAACCCCGCAGGGCTTCTTACTCCCTCCTTCCTTCCTTTCCTCTCCATTTCCCCGCGGCTTTCTCGTGAAGTCTGGGGTCCTGTTCTCCGGAAGCCCCTTCCTCCCCATCCCAGATAGGACAAGCTTGTTCACAACGTCTTCCACTTCTCCCCCAAAACGTACCTACCTATCATCCCTCTTAGTAAGAGCAAATATGAGCTGGGCGTGGTGGCATACGCACTTGAGAGGCAAAGGTAGGATGATCACAACGGGAAATTGGTTCAGTTTTTTTTTTCTCCTTTATGCCCTACTCCGTTATTTTTCCCATTCAAATAGATGATTAAAAAATTTTATAATGAACTGTATGAACAAATAAATGACTTTTTTGGTGGGGATGGGAAAGGGAGAAAACCTTAATTTCATATTCAGAAAAGCCTGAATACACAAGGTTGGCCTTTCTGTTCTTTGTGAAAAGTGAAACTTTGAATTAGTTGCTACAGTTCTTCCCTTCATTATGACTTTTAGTCTTGGTCTGCTAATACTTTTTAGTATAACCCTAAATGAATTTGCATACAGCCATTTTGTTGCTATATGCTAAGAAATTATCTTTTTTAAAAATATTCTTATGAGAGAGGAAGAAAGTATAGTCATGCTAGGTGCGAACTTCAGACGCATACACCACTCTGTGCATCTGGTATTGAACCTCAGGCTGGTGGACTATGCAAGCAAGCACCTTTAACCACATTTCTCTGGCCTTTTATCTCTTTTTATTTATGACATGCAACTATGGTCACATTGTATTGTGCATTTGAAAATTATATATTAGTTTATTATCTTGGTTACTTGAGACAGGGTTTTCAGGGCTGGGAAAATTGTTCAGTGATTAAAGTGCTTACCAAGCAAGTATGAAGGCCTGATTTCAGATCTCCAGCACCTGTTAACCCTGCAATGGGGAGGCAGAGACAGGATTCCTGGGGTTCGCTGGCTAGCTTGTCTAGTTGAATTGGTGAGCTTTGGGCTCAGTGAGAGACCCTGTCTTCAAAAACAGAAAAAAAGAAGATGGAAGTCAGGCATGGTGGCTCATGGCTATAATCCCAACAATTGTGAGGCTGAGGTAGGAGGATCTCTGAGCTTGAGGCCAGCCTGGGTTACAGAGTGAGCTCTAGGTCAGCCTGGGCTAGAGTGAAACCTGCCTCAGAAAACCTAAACACACACACAAATAACAAAAAACAACAACAACAAAAAAAAAAACATCTGGAGACCCTACTTGGGAAAGAAAGAATGTTCTGGCTCAACCACAGCCCTGAGGATGTCCTGGAAGCTGGTCTAGATGGGAGCTGCTGGGTCTTTATCACTGAAGCAGTGGTGGTAGGAAGAAGTGTAGGGAAACTTGACATTTATTTATCTATCTATCTATCTATCTATCTAATCTATCTATTTGAGATAGGGTCTTACCCAGGGTGACCTTACTTACTTACTCTGTAGTTCTAGGCTGGCCTTGAACTCACAGTAATCCTTCTACCTCTGCCTCCTGAGTGCTGGGATTAAAAGCACACACCACCACGCCGATTTAGACAGATATTTATACTAAATTGCCTGGATCTGTTGATTAGATTTGGGTTAAAGGAGTGGAAGACCTCTAATATGCTTGCCAATTTAGCTCTGAGTGGCTGCATGGATGGTAACAACACCCACTGCCCAGTCTCAAAGAAGAGAAAGGTAGAGGAACAGACTTTTTATAAGGAATTAATGAGTTCTGTTACTAACAAGTAAAAAGTAATCCACATGTTCAATCATTAAAACATTTAAAAAATATTTATTTAAGAATGAGAGAGAGAGAGGGCAAGCACATACCAGGGTCGCTTCCTGCTGCAAAGGAAATGCAGCCATTTGCACCACTTTGTACATCTGGGTTTATGTGGGTACTGGAGTTGAACCTGGGTTGGCAGGCTTGACAAGCAAGCACCTTTAATTGTTGAGTCATCTCCCCTGTCCATGAAACTTTTTTTTTCATGACAACATTTTTATAGTGACCCCTGCATATCTTTGCTACAAGACATGTCTGTGAAAGCCTGAGGAGGTGGCTCAGTTGGTAGAGTGCTTGTCTAGCATGCACAAAACCCTGGATTCAGTCCACAGCACTGCTCAACTGGATTTGTACCCCTTATAGTCCCAGCACTGGGGAGGTGGAAGCAGAAGGATTAGAAATTCAAGGTCTTCCTCAGCTGCACAATGAGTTCAAGGGAAGCCATGAGACCTTGTCTTAAAACAAAGAAAAAGGGCTGGAGAGATGGCTCAACGGTTAAGGCACTTGCCTCCAGTGCCTAAGCGCCCCCCCCTTCAATTCCCCAGTACCCACATAAACCAGACCCACAAGGTGGTAGCCCTTGTGCTCTCTCTCTCTCTCTCTCTCTCTCTCTCTCTCTCTCTCTCTCTCTCTCTTCTCTCTTCTCTGTCTGCTTGAAAAATGAATAAATAAACTATTTTAAAAAATAAAAAAAGCTTTATCTTTGAGATTGTCTATTTTGTCATGAATTGAGCTGAACTAGGATTCTTGATATTCATAATATTACACAATGACCAAATGACAGACCAAAATGACCAGCTGAAATTAAACTAGCAATGAGACTGTTGCAATGTTTTAGCCATTGATTGATTTGTGTTGAGATCTGATTGATTAAAACTAGTGGCATAGAATTGGGTGGTCAGTATATAGATATCTATTCATCTTTTTAAATTTTTTATCATTGGGTTTTGAAAACCTTTTTATTTGTGTGTATGTGTGTGCATGCATGTGCTACAGCACACATGTGGACATCAGAGGACAAATTTAAGGAGTCTGCTGTACTTTTTTTTAAAATTTTTTTTATTGTCCAAAATGAGTTACATTATTTAGTGGGCAAACGATGAGTTGTTATCCCCAGTTCCCCAATGCCCCTCTTCCCCATCCCCAATCAGCTGGATATCCTCCTTGGGCCGTGTGGATCAGTCCTTGGGGCAAGGGATCATGGATAACCTAGTATTCAGCCTGGTTCTCATGGCCCTAGTATGTTGTTACTCAGGGGCATCATGCCTCTGGATATTCTCCCCTACCACGGCTCTCACAAGCTTTCCGTCCCCTCTTCCACTCAGTTTCCTGAGTCGTGGTGGGTATTAAGGCTGTTTTAATGTTGAGAATTTAGGGGTCTTTGTGTCGAAAATCGTTGGTTTCTGTCTTTCTGGGTTATCCTGTGTTGATTGAATGGCTGTGGCTGTGGGTCCCTTGTTCATCCCATCATTCTCTGCGGGGTTCCATATGGATCCTACACGGTATGACTGGTGGCTCATCTCTTGCCAGGATCTCAGCTATCGGCCTATGGTCGGTTGGTAGGGTTAGATGGGCCACAGTTCTCTCGTTGCATTCTGAAAAATACAAACACAATCTACATCGGAGAGTGAGATCAGTATAGGTTAACAGATATACACAATTCTGGATTACCTAGATTCTATTTTTAGTAGCCTCTCTGTCAACCGCTCCCAAAGTGCATATTTTCTTGGGAACCCAAGAGTCCGGGACCCGGTGCATATCGCCCTAAATCCCCAGTTCCAGTTAAGGGCTCTCCCTCACTAAGTGGAATATTTGGCCAAATTTAAAGGCTGTTGATTGTCTCCCCCAGGCCTAGGCTCCTCCATTGCACAAGTGCTCCTTTCTTGGGTTGCTGTTCTCTCCCAATAGGAGGTGTGTGTTCCACTTTCTTTGAGGGAAGGTCTTTTGCTGCTACAAACCAACTGTTAGACTGCAAATGAATTTCAGACTAGCTGGCCTGTGCACTTCCAATTCTCCTAGTTTTACTTCCCATTGCTGTAGGCATGCTGGGGATCATAGATGTAAGTGCCACTTAGCATCCATTTTATGTGGGTGTGTGCTGGGGAATTGAGCTTAAGGCAGCAGGTTTTGCAAACAAGGACCTTTAACCACTGAGCCAGCTCTCTAGTACCTTGTATAGTTGATCAAATTAAATTATGCCTCAATTTCTCCATTTGAGATTATTATTTCCATCTATAATGAAAAGTCTTGGAAGATTAAGGAGGTAGCATAACTACATATTAATAAGTTAGATCACAGTGTATAGAATTAGTATTTCAAATTGTTTCATTGTTTTTTCACTGTCATGTTTTTTGGACATAATTCCAAAAGTAATATAACCCTGACTTAAAGAATCTGTGTCATCTTGGCAGTTTATAAAAACTGATTATAATAGTTATTTTTCCAGTTAGACATGTGAGATGAAATTTGATGAAAGTATCTTCTAACTGCAAAGTGGCAAAAATCTTTAAGTGACAAATTGCTGAGATTGGATTATACCAAGATTTTAAAAATAAACCACTGAATTTAAACCCAGCATTGGTTACCACCTGTTGTTGGAAATTTGTTTAGAATAAAACTATATTTAGAGAGTAGAAATACTTGCATTGCTTTAAGATGGGTTCAACTTTGTTATGTTTATTTTTAGGTGATTGCTCCCAAGCTTTACACCACACAATATGTCTCTGTCTCTGTCTCCTTTTCTTTAAACTTAATAAGCCCATTGTAGGGGACCTAAAGGGAATTGTAGGAATTGTAGAACATTGTGCTCGCTTCGGCAGCACATATACTAAAATTGGAACGATACAGAGAAGGTTAGCATGGCCCTTGTGCAAGATGACATGCCAATTCGTGAAGAAATTGTAGAACATTAACTACTCAACCATAAATGAGCTTGAAACTTTTTTCCAGTTACAATCTCTTAAACTAGTTTAAAAATATGTGTGGGAATAACTCATGAATTAGTATCCCCAAACCAACACCTTGCCTTGAGAATTCCATTAAAGATCATGTGTTCTAAGTCCTTTGCAGCTGTTGCTTTGGGCAGCTGTCTACTGTCATTTGTCTCTGTTGAGTTCAGTCGTCTATAGATAGAATAATCCCTGGAGTTTGAAATAGCTAATTTCCTTCTATAGAGAAAAGCGTAGCCTATATTATTTGCCTTTTATCTGCCACTAGTAAAATGGAATTTCTTATGTGCTTAGTTAAAGATCTAATACCCAATATGAGGTATAGAAACATGAAAATTGATTGAGAGTTGGATTTATATTGTATCTGGTGTTTTATTGTTGTCTTTTTTTCTTTGACCTTTTCTTTTTGAGAGAAACTGTCTTGCTGTGTACCCAAGGCTGTCCTCAAACTCACTATGTAAGTCAGACTGGCTTCAAACTAGCTATCTTATTGTCTCATCTTCCCAAAGTGCTGGAATTACAGGAATGAATTGCAATAACTGGTTTATTGTATCTGTTTCTGATAGTACAGTGGCTCCAGTGACTGGGAATAATTTCTTTTTTTTTTTCTTTATTGTCCATAATGAGTTACATTGTTTAGTGGGCCAACCATGAGTTGTTATCCCCAATTCCCC
>PVHP010023375.1:0-27428 GCA_004024765.1 Zapus hudsonius
TCTGATGTTGTTCATAGAAAGGAAGTTCTCTCAGTAGTGGGAAGGATGTGAGGAAGCTCAGAGGAGCTAGAAATGAACATCTCTTCCTGTGAAGGAAGGGCAAGAAGGATATTACAGAGACTCAGGAGGCCAACAAGTCTGAGATAGGGTTGCAAGACCCTGCCGTAAGACTATATAAAGGGGAACACTCTTCCCTCTGCCTGTTTGCTGTTCTGTTGCGTGTGGTGTGGGTGATGGCTTTTCTCTATCTCTGCTTGGAACTGTGAAAGGTGGCCAGTCTCTTTCACCATTATGGAACTTCCCCTCGACCTGTAACTTCAATAAATCCTATCCTTCCATAACTATGCCTGGTTTTGAGATTCATCCCAGTGACATGTGGCTGACTATGACAGTTTTGGTACCACAGAGTGTGGCGATATTGGCTGAGATGAATCTGATTATGGGGATTTTGCGCTTCTGGAAATCGTTTGCTGGAGGAATGGGCATGGACTTGTTACTTGCAACTGAAGATGCCTTCCAAAGTGGTAAGCCAAGTTTTATGCACTATTCTGGTGAGAGTTTGAAAATGCTAGGTGTAAAGAAAATTGTTTTTGGAGACTTGTTAACTTTCTAATGGGAAGGAGAGACAGCAGAAAATTTTGTTGGAAAGACATTACTGGAATAAGGGATGGATACATTCTCCTGCCCATATCCAGAGAGTTTGATCAAAGTTGATTTTAAGTAATGAACTGATATACTTGGCTAACAATATAAACTGAATTTAAGGTTTAAAGTTGGAAAAATTCAAGCAAGTATAACTGGTACAGAGACTGGCTTTACATTACTGAAGCTGCTATTGTCAACACATTAGCAATCCTAAAGAAGAACAATGGAAAGGAAATAGCTGAAAGGAAGGAATCTGCTCTTCAAGATTTATTTTGTTTCTGAATTAACAACTTAGCTATATCCTGCATACCTGTTATTGCTTTTGGACGCATGCATGGAGTGGGTCCTGAAATGCACACAGCTCAGGAACCACTGCTGAGATGTGATGTATGGAACAGGGTGTGAAGTCCCTGATAGGTCAATGAAGCCATTGGAAGATGGAGTATGGTTTGCAATGGAGACCCAGAGTTGTACAGATGGAACAGGGCTTGAAGTCCCTGATCAGCAAGTGAAGCCTTTGGAAAGATGGACAGTGGTTGGTTGAGGAGAAATAGCAATGATGTATTCACCATTAAGTGAGACTTCTTTATCATAACCCCCCACCTGCCAGGCTCAAGGACCATTATGGAAGAGGTGGTAGAAAAAAATATAACAGCCAGAGGAAGGGGAGGAGTATTTTGAAATACTGTCTTCCAGAATCAAAGTAGCCATGGTATTCATGGCCTCACAATGGCTACACAAGACATACATAATAGAGAAAAATGATGACATCAAAATAGAAGAGAGATTTGTTGGAAAGAAGGGATTCATTGCAAGGGACATTTGAGAAAGTGAAAAGAAAAGGTGGTGGAAGGGGATTATGGTATATTTTCTGTATGTACAGAGATTGGCAATAGAAAGTTTAAAAAATAAAACAGCTACTTTACAGTCATCCTCATAGCCTTATCATTTACACATATTTCTAATTGAAAAGAAAAATGATGGTAAGATGTACTATGAAACATTAAATGAGAAATACATGTGCCTGCAGTGATCTTTAAACTAAAGAGGTGGGGGTGGGAATCTGTGATGGTGTGGTCTCTGGTGAGGCCCCAGTGAGGCCCCAGTGGGGGATCTGTCAGGGTATGTTAGACCAGCAATCACAACTCAGGACAAGAAGTAAAGAGAATGAGAGAAAGCTTCCTCCTTTCATACTAAGCCTTCTGAGACTCAAAGGTTCACAAAAGAACTGCCTTCCAGGAGTCCATCCACATGACTCAGGGCCCTCCCACTGAGACTCCCAAAGATTCTACCACCCTTAGTTGTCCATTCTACTGACCAAGAATTCACACACACACACACACACACACACACACACACACACTCACACACAGTGGTTGGATTCATAGCCCTCAGATTAGAACAGTCTTAGTCTTTCCTCTAAAGCCATTTCCCAGTGTTTTATTGACTCTGCTACATTCTATAATGCTCCCCTTGCTCTGTCCTTGGTTAGCCTTATATTAATCTGCTCATATCACAGTTCTTATCACTAACTGAACTGCCAAATTGCTTTATAGATTGTTCGTATTACCTTTCTTCTCACTGAAATGTAAGCATCGTGAGGCCAGGAATTTTTTTCTGTCTTGTACTCATTATTCCCAGTACCTATGTCAAGCATCGGCAGAATCACAGGATAAATAAACACAGGTCCAGAAAAATACCTGGAGACCCACCACTGTACCCTCAGCAGGACCCTTATCTCTCCATTGGGCAAGGGAGGATAGTTCCCCATTCTAATATTTGCATGGGTGAAGAGGGCCATGGACTTTCTAAGGCAAACACATTTGTAGGGTGTTCATTATTGGTTAAACTTATTGTGTGCAAGTAGGATTTCCCTAAAAAGTTTACTTTAAACTGAAAAAATGATATCTGTAGTCAGCTCATCAGTCCTTGAAAGGAGGCCTACCTGTCATCCTTATCTGTTGTTGACGTACTATGATAAGCTTTTCAATATTAAAGTGGGGCTAAGTAATTGTTGTCGGTTATCATATATATCAAAGACATCATAATGGCAGGAAACATTCCATACCTGTCTTTGATTAGTTGGGTTATTTTAACCTCAATTAAGAAAATGGAGCATTTGCCTGATGAATTCAAGGTGGGCAGATGGAGCTGACACAGCTGTCTGGAATGCCAGGTGGAGGGAAGGCATTTAGACTCAAGTGAGAGCCACATCTTCTCCATTAGCAAATATGCCATCTGCTCCTTTTACACTGTATTGTAGAGGAGACATCTTAACTCCTTCAGGGACTGGCTTTCCATAATAGCTGGCGGCATGCAAAATGACATATGAATGCATTTAAAGAAAGCAAATAACTTCCTACCCATTATCCATTGGCAAGAGAGGACAAGAAAACTGGTTTTTGTGTGTGTGTGTGTGTGTGTGTGTGTGTGTGTGCATGCACGCGCGTGCTCACGTGTGTGTGTCTAATAGTATCAATGTTTACCTTAAAGAAACCAGTATGAGTTGTTTACTTTTTCAGAAAATAATTCAGCTAAGTCAGAAATTTGGATGATATGACATTAAACAGAGTGCTGGGAAAGAAGGGAAAAGTAACCAGGTGGTTTCAGTTAGCTCTGGCAAAAATGAACAAATGTTGGTCCAATTTTTGTTTTGCTCTGTTGCTATGTACTGCTGCTCAGTTATTTGAAGTGTAATTTTTACACTTGAACCAATAGATTATCAAGTGTTTATTCATCTCCTCCATTTTGCCTTTCTGTGTCACCTGCTACTCCATTCAGCTAATGGCTTGAGTAAATAAAGCCTTCTTAAGGTGCTGTTAAGGTTACAACAACAAGGAAGACGCATGCATAAATAAATTTAATGTACAGTCAGCTTGTGGTAAATTTTGTGAAAGTACCTTCCCTTTGTTGCTTCGAGCTTGTCTGCACCTGAGCTCATGTGTGATAGGCAGACTCCATTCTCCTTCTGTAACATATTCTTGTTATCTCTTATTAAATGCTTGACCAAACTTCCACTTCTATAACTCCCTAGATCCCTGGTTTAGGATGAGGAAAGTGAACAGTGAATTACTCAGCTTCTGCCCAGTATAGGTCAGAGTAAAGGCTGTTCTCTGTGACTGATCTCTGAGGTTCTAGAAGCAAATAAGTCCTTTCCACAGCCAAGCAGCCTTACTCTAGCAGCCATATAGAACTTTGGCCAGCCTTCCTCCATGAATGTTTTCCTGCTGTTTATATAACTATTGTCTTTGTTTTGTTTTTGTGCTCCCAGTGTGTTATTACATGTGCTTTGCTCACAGGAATAGTTTATTTTTGTTTAAAAAAAATTTCTTACTACTGCCAGACTGAGGGCTGAGCCGAAGGCTGAACTATGGATGTCATCTTACATTCTAGGGAGCCCTTTCAAATCATTCTCTTGTCATGCACAGATCCAAAATATACTATTGACTTTTTTTCTCCTTTCATTTGAGCTATATCTGAAAAACCTAAAATTTAGCAGTTAAAAGAGAATAATAATATTAACACAGGCCAGATAAGTTCTTCCCAACTGTCACTTCTGTGCTTTGTAGTTAAGGATATGAGAAGCTTCAAACAAAGGCAGCAGTAACACTTGTCATGGTTGATGCTGGACCATTTCATAGTCTATCTTCCAGAATCTCAGAACTGAGTCTAGAAACTTAGTGCTGGGTGTCCTTGCCCACCAGACAGTAGCTGGCTGACTGCTGTAGGCTGCACATCTGGCTGAAACTAATGAAATTGTTCCCTTGGGAACTAGAGTGCATCCACTAATAGAGGATGGTTATGTGATGGTCATGCAGCTCCAGAGACAGCCCCCTTGAGTGTCTATCTAGAGCTAAAACCTAGGTGCTAAAACTGATCAGTCAGATATAAACCAATCAGCAGTCTCTCTGACTCACCTGGGGAAAACTTAAATTAACTTTCCTAGAAAAAAGCACTTTCTTCCCCACATGGCAAGCTAGCAGAAGGACCTCTTAATCTCCAGGCCTTAGAAAGGTAAGGCCTACCCCACTAACCGCTGGGGTGGGGGAAGGCTCCAGATTTTTCCCCTCATGAACCTCTCCTTCTCATGATGGGAACCCTCTGTTATATTTTCTTCTTGTTGTTGTTTAGCTGAACAGCATAAGTTCTGTTAAACTCTCTGACACATGTTTTCCCCACACTTGTGGCTTGAGAACTCTGTAATTCCCCATGTTCCCTTAAATAATAAAGTCTCCCGCTGTACCTTATTATCTTGTTGTCTATGATTTTAATTCTTTAACTTTGTAGACAAGAACTCGGATACTCTTTAAACTTTGGGGTGCGTTGGAATTTTTGCTGGGAGTTATCTAAATTCTAACCCCCAGATCACTCTGTTACAGTTATGGACACATGAACTACTTTCGCCGATCTTGAAAAGGCTGAGGAACTTCTACAGAGGTGCCCCAGGGAAAAGTTCAATGAAGGCATGAATGATAAGGGAAGAGAAGGGAGGAGAAATGGGAAGAGGGTAGAGAGCTGGTCTTCTGTTCTGCTTTTTCTTTTTCCTCTTCTGTTCCAGTCTGGGATGCATCTCTCCCCTCCCTTTGACACATCTTTATCTGGCACACAGTCCTCTCCTATGTTCTCCAGTTCTACCCATAATCACTAGTCAGTGCAGTTGATAGTGATTGTTCTACAATTATGGCCTCCTACTCTTCTTTGGTTCCCTTTCAAGAGTACACCTTCTGTATTATAGAAACTGTCAGTCTTTTTAAATCCTGTCACAGGTGGATAGATAAGAGTAAGCCATTCCCTTGGCTTTAGGATGGATGTATGAACACCCGACTCAAGCAGACCAATCCAAGTCTTTCCTGGGGTTTAAAAGAGGCAAGTGAGTATTCTCTCAAGTTGCCAAACTGGATCGAGAAAACCATGGCATGACCATCTTGCTTATCACAAAAAGAGGTTGCCTTAGAAATTGAAACCAAAAATTAAAAACAGAGGCATAAGATAGAAAAAGAGAAAAGAAAGACATTTAACACCACTTCCTAAAGTCTTGGATCTCTGGCATGTCTATAGTCTCTTATCTGTATGTGAATTTCCTAGACATTAAAAGGAAGAGATTTTCTTTTTGGTTCAGCTAGACTGAGTTGGGTTTGTGTTATGATCTGATTATCATAATAAATGGAATAAGTATATACCAAATTTATTTAGAAATTTCCTTATGCACAACAGAGGTATTTTTTGTTAGCAATCCCTTGAGAAAGCCATTGGTGTATTTAGAGACAATGGCCTCAATACCTTAGCCAATGCTGGACTTTGGCATTTATCCAAGGACTTAAATATAGTTTCAAGGAGGTAGTCATAAAAAACAAGTTAGGCTATGAGTTCTGTCATCAACACTGTGTATGTACACACAGTTTAACTACCTTCAATTTTATTAGGATTGTCTCTGTATGTGTGTCAGCTTTTATCTTTTAATATTTAATCCAGATGTTCTTATTAATACCTGTCATAGTCAGCCACATGCTGCTGAGATGAATCTCCAAACTAGGCAGAGTTTAGTGAGGAAAGTATTTATTGAAATAACTGATCCAGGGGAAGTTCCAAAAACTGAAGGAAAGGGCTGGCCCCCTTTCACAGACCCAACCAGAGAGACAGAGGCTCAGCACCCCCAAAAGCAAGCTATTCTAACTCTGTAACTCACAAAACAGCAGGACTGCCAGACTTGAGTTCCAGCTTCTCTTTTGCATATGTATTCCTAGAATTTTGCATCCAATTTAGAAATACCTCAAGGCCAGTTCCCAGAAAGCCAGGCCAAAGTGACATCTCCTCCAGCCAGAAGGCTGGAGACAATTCACAATTATAATAAACCTTTGATTCCATTGGGGGACATCTATTCAAACCACCACAATACCTCAACTCTTCTATTTCCTTTGCATTTATCATTAACTATAAGCCTGGAAACAAATTTCTCAAATGCCTAATCTAGTTAGTTGAAGAAGAATTCACTTTGATGCAGTCTTGAGGGCACATGGAAAGAGTGTTTATGTTTCACCAGTCCCAGCTGTGGACACAAGAGACAGCTGTGTAGCTTCAGAGTGGTGTTGTGAGTTGCTCACATCTAGACTGTAGTAGCTGACTTTACTGTGGAGCTTCCAGCTGCTTCTTAGCTTCCTTCTGAATATCAACCATTGGTGATAGGCAGAGGGAATTGTTGGCTGGAGCTGTTCTGGTTCCTAAAGTTCCTGGAATCCAGCACTCCTTCTGAGTGTTGTTACTATCACCTTCCAATGTTTGTATAAGCCTCCAATTTTCCTTATTGAAGCTTTTCTTAATCAAATCCCTAGAATGACTTCTGATTTTATCACCAACCCCAGACTAAATTTTTTGCCTATCTCATTTTTTAGTATGGGGCCTCAATCCAACAGAAGGTAGTAATGGCAGTATTATCATCCTTCATCACTGGGAAATCTCTTCTGTGTCTTAGGGAGCTAATGTGACAATCTTTATTAAATCTAACTTCTTATAAGAGAGCTTGAGGGCAAATGATCTATTACATCATAACTGCAAATCATGCCCATTATTCCGAGTGCTGCATATCTGAACTGGAGAAATTCTGTCCACATTTCTATTGATTGTAGTTGTAAAAAAAGGGGAAAGAGAGGCCATTGCTCAGAATTGTTAATATAACACATGCTCTGCATCTAGAAATTTGATTCATTCAACCATTTAGGAAGAGTCCTTGCCTTTGCTCCATCTTGCCCTTGACTGTCATGAACATATCATTTCATGGTGGTAATTTCTAGGATGTTTTGGTCAGAGGAGGTTATACTGTGGAAACAACTCCAAAACCTCTGGTTTTTATTTTCGTCATATTACTATAACTGTGACAAAGTACTTCAGACAACCAACTTAAAAATAAGAAAGGTTTATTCTTTTTTAAAAAATTATTTATTCATTTTCAAGCAGATATATATATATATGTATATATATATATATATATATATATATATATATATATATATATATATATATATATAGAGAGAGAGAGAGAGAGAACGCACAAGGGCCACCCTTGTGGGTCTGGCTTATGTGGGTACTGGGGAATTGAACTTGGGGCCTTAAACACTGGAGACAAGTGCCTTAACTGCTGAGCCATCTCTCCAGCCCAAGAAAGGTTTATTCTTGACTCATAGCTTCAAAAGTTTCATTTGGTCACATTACATTTGGGTTTGTAGAGAGTAAGTATATCATGGTTGTTGTTCATGGAGGAGGGAGCTACTACCTTTATGGCATCTGGTAAGAAGACAAGGAAGAGGATAGGGGCAGAGAGAGAGAGAGAGAGAGAGAGAGAGAGAGAGAGAGAGAGAGAGAGAGAGAGAGAGAGAGAGAGAGAGAGAGAGAGAGAGAGAGAGAGAGAGAGAGAGAGAGAGAGAGAGAGAGAGAGAGAGAACGCATGGGGTACCAATATCCTCATTCAAAGGTATGTTTTCAGTAACTGAACTTTCTTCCTTTAGACCCCACCTCTGAAAATTTGCACCTTATCCCAGAGCACCAAAGCTTTTGGAGAGCATAGCTTTTGGAGAACCCTTTAATACTAAATGAGGAGGAAAGAGCTCCAGGCTTCTCACTTCTTCGGTGGCTTTGCAATATTGCATCTCCTTCATGCAGTAACACATGGACCAAGGCTCCTTCTACAGTGTAGTGATACTGCACTTAAGCCTGGAAATTCTACTGCCTTCAAGGACAGGGCAAGAGCATCAAATGGTCACAAAGAAGAGTTGCCTTTAGGACTGGATGTTGCAAATGTCACTGCAACCCAGATTACATTAGCTAGAACCCAGGGATCATGCCCCCATGTATTCAATCTTGAGGCTTGGTGCAGAGGGATTGTGGGAAAGGACTATTAGAACAAACTGAAATCAACTATAAGAATGAAATATCAGAAGGAACTATGGGAAAGAACTATGAGAGTACATTTTTCAGACCTTACAAATAACTTTTCTGAGAATATTGCTGTGAGATGCTTTTCTGCTAAACTGTATTATACCTGCTTAAAGCAATGTGACTAGTTTTCTTTTGTCTTGGTGAATCTTTGGCATTAAACAGCACAGATGACCAATATGAACAATGAATGTATAGAAATTCTGCTGATCTTATGCTACAAACTTTGCCCAATTTCCTCAGTCACTTGTTCTTGAAACACAGCAACCATGTATGAGTAAGAGTGGTAACCATAATGATGAAGACCATGGGGTCAGTAATGAATTGCCCACAGAACTGCTGCAGAACTGTTGAATGCAACAGGTGGGCCTACCTAATGTGAAAACATTTGTGAATAGTGTGTGTGTGTGTGTGTGTGTGTGTGTGTGTGTGTGTGTGTGTGTATGTATGCTCTGGATCAGCAGAGTCCAATAGATCATACCCCCAAAACTTTTCCTTTAATAAATGTTCCTTCACCTTTGCTCATGCAATGTTCATCTTGTTCATGCATTACTTTTATTCTTTGCTATTCAATGAAAATGGGAATGAATGCCTGTGAGCAAAAGCTAGAGCTGCAGAAACATCAGAGACATGGTGAGGGCAGAAGCAGTAGGCTCACAATTGGCTTAAATGACTCCAAGGATCAGTTTCTTTTCCCCAGGCTCTGCTCTTAGAGGCAACTACCCCACTTGGATAAACCTAAGGCTGAATCTCCTATCCCTCGGACTCTGATATAAAAACAGCTAGCCTCTCTTGCATTAACGACTCTAATGGTTAGTTTCTATAACTTCAGGACTGTAGTTCCCAATTTGGCAGGATTTCTCTGTAATGTGTATGTGTCTAGCTGAGCTCAGGCAGATCTTGCCAGAGTTGTCCTCACCACATTCCATCTTATGTTCCACCTCAAAATATGACCATACTATAACATATTTTTGCTTTCCCAATTTTTTTCACTCATGTCTCCTAAAGAACCTAGATGAAATGCTTTCTTATTTTTTAATATAAATGATGACTGACCATGTGTTTATATGGTTAATCTTACTGATTATAGTCATCCATTATTTTAGCCTTTCAGTCACTTGTTAAATGAGAATGGTTTGTCTTGAGTAAGACTCTTATTTGAGAAGGCATTTCCTGGCCTCTGTGGCTTCAGTATTCCCCTTTTTTCCCAGAAAAAAAAGCCTCTATAGTCCCTAACAGTGTTGCTCAAGTTATAATGAGGACCAGGGTCACCTGATGGAGTCATTAGAACAGTGAATCCATGGTCTTTCCCACCTGGACTTTCAGAGTCAATTTGGTTTGAGTTGGGTTATGAGACTTTGCCTGTCAAATGAGTTTTCCATGATTCTCCTGGTCTGGGGACTCTGTTGGAATTACACGTGTCGACCAAATCTTTCAGTAGGGCATTTAATGTCATCACATTCCTATCAATATACCTTAAGGATCTACTGTGAGCAAGGCCTTATGCTACCTTGTTTTGTAGGTTATTAGTTTCAATCAACTATATCCTTCTTTAAATAGTAATGAACTGGGGGGGGGTAACTACATTATGAAAATGTAAGAAGAGGATAGAATGTGTAGTATATCTCAAATTTATTGATCGTGAGACACCCTTGACTCAGCACTTTTAACAGTTCACGAGATAGAAGACATCTATGGGTCACAATTTCAGAAATGCTATTGGGCTAATGCAATTCTCAGATACAATGATAACATATTAACAAGAATAATGGAACCGATTATTAATTTAACAAACAGAAAGGATGGTAGAAACAAAGCTAAATTGGTACCCATTATTTATAACTAAATGTTATAATTTTCTCCCATCAGCTATATAAAGCAAGATTTCTTCTATCAGTAATTCCTCTATTATATGTATTTCAGTGACAGAGGGTTTTTTCTTTTCTTTTTTTTCTATTCTCTACCATACTATTAGGTAGTCAGCTCAGACATTAATTGGTGTGAACTGATAGAACTCATTCTAGTATATTGTCTTAAAACATCTGTGTCTGAATGAACAGATTATATGAAAATAAATTGATTTTGAGTGATTTCGAAAACAGAATCATGTGAGCTCTCTGGTTGTTTTGAGGAAATTGACAGTCTTTCTCAGTCATCTTAGCATCATTGTCAAGTAACTCAATAACATGACATGGGAATTGTTCTCTTTCATGTCCTTGCTTATCCTCGGCCAAAGGCATTGCAAAAGCATTAGGAGTGAATAGATTTGGTTTTTAATTAAGAGACATTTTGTCTTTCCTTAGATATTAATATAAGTGAACTGAAAAACCCTCTAGACAACATTTAAATAACAAATTAAGGAGACTGGAGGTTTTAATTTTGCCCTGGTACTTCTTGCCCTAAGGTGAATTTTCCTCAAGAGTATTGATATTGTTTTATTGTACTATTCAATATATTTGCCATGGGATATTTTGTCTTCACAAAGGACCTATGAGTCAGAATTCATGTAACATTCCATAACAGTAGCAGCAACATAAAACTATTTTTGTTCTAGTATCATTTAAATTAGGATTCAGTTTCCTGAAATGTTTTACAATTAACTTCTCATGTAATTGAAACTTTGGGGCAATATTCATGATAATATGAAAACCTTTTCATATTTGCATTATAGGGATAAATTGTACATAATATGAATTTTTGTGCCTCATATTTGTTTCTTTGGCAACATCTTTTGAAGATAAAACACAAGCCTTTTTATATTTATAGAATGTAACCAGTCAACTTTTATGTTTTTCTCCATAATTTTTTAATGTTTAAAATGTTCAAACACATTTCTGGACCAATTTGCAAAAGGTTATCTAAAGTTACTAGGAGAGTGCCATCAGAAGAAACTTCTTACTTTATTACACTTTACTTCATGCTCCATGCCTCGGGCTCCTTCTTCAGCTCAGCATTTTTTCCTCCTCAAATTGGGATTGCTTTTTGATCTTATAGAGTTCTACAAGGAAATAAATATGAATGGTGATAAAAGAGAACATACTGGTAAAATATATTTAGACTTTCCAAAGCCTTTGACAATATTTGCATGAAAATCTTATTAAGTGTCAAGTCTCTGTGACATTGCCTATATTATTATATAAAGGGTAGTAACCAATTTAAGGAAAGAAAATGAATTAGTATGGGAGTATATCTCTGAAAAAACAATAACTCATACATTTCAATCCTAGGATAAATTAGAAGTAATAATCTCTAAAGACAGTGAATAAGCTTTGAAGGCAATAAGTTGCTCTTACAGATTCCTGGTTGGTTTGGGTAACTTGAGGCAATGTGAGTGTTCAAAAAATTGCATGGGTAATTATAGCTACATATATCTAAGGGTAAATTCTCACATATAAGTTCTCTGAAATCCTTCATTAAACAATATTGTACATTGCAAATATGCAAAAAGAGGATTGGGTATGTACTATTTTTTCATACTTGATTGATCATGAAATCCCTTAGGCTCAACACTTTTAACAATTCATAGGATACCAAGCATTTATGGGTCACAATTTTAGAACTACTGATATGTTATTATTATTTGGGCTAATGTAATTCTGAGATATAATTATATCTTTTTAACTAGAATGATGGTACTGCTTCTTAAATGATCAAGTAAAAGGGATATTTAAAAGGAGCAAAATTGTTAGCCATTATTTAGAACTAAATGTTATCATTTCCTCCCACCTATGACATAAAGCAAGAATTCTTCTACTGAATAGAATGATTCTATGTTTAGATATTATCCATTCTTTTCCCCCCAAGGACTTTACTTATTCAGCTTTTTAAATTTATTAACATGATTCCCTTGTCCTTTACCTAGCGCATACTATTTGGTATGTTAATAACAAGAATAAAAACAGGAAGAATCTTTTTTTCTGAGGGTTCTGCATCTTCAGTTATTCTTGCTATGTGATCAAATCAGGTGTAGAAGAAAGAGTTCTTTCCTTTGAGTTCAAAAACAGAACAATAATATTTTTGAGGTTAGGGGAGATAAGGGTGACCTGTTGAGAAGGATCTCATCATAGCTTTCCTCAGAGAAGGGGATTCATTCTTCTATTATAGTTTTAATCTTCTTACCAAAGAGGATTATACAAGGCTTTACTTTTTCCTGTTAAACCATAATTACTTTCCAAAGATGTTATGAATAAAAAAGAAAATAAATAGAAATTCCTTCTCTTTATGAATTTCTTTTGTTACAAAATTTACAGACATTTTGCTATTTAATTTAATCACCAGGTAGGCAGAGCTTCTTGCTAGATAGCCCAATATGATGTCTGGTGATTGAATTTTGCATGTTGGGTGCCAAACAAATAAACAAAAACTTAATTAAGAAATTCAATAGCCTATCAAAAACATTGAAGACTAAATTAAATTAAGGTTGTTTCTGCCCTGGGAGCATCTTATACATGTAATTATTCCTTTGAAACTTGCTGTGTGACTTTACTTTTAACTTACCCTTTTTAGTCCTCTGTTTCTTAGCTGTATAATAAAGAAATTAGGTAATACTTAATCTATTTCTAACTCCATTATTTAAATTTATGAAATTTAGAGTCAGGTGAAATAGAGCCCATTACTATTTAGGTACTGAGATCAAACATTTTATGTATCATCTTTACTGGATTAGAGGATACTCAGATACCTGGTTAAACATTGTTTCTTTGTGAGAATATCATTTGAATCTGTGGGCTCAGTAAAGTAAATATATTGTTCTATAAATGTAAATAGGCTGTCATCTAATCTGTAGAAAGCTTAGGAAAAACAAAAGGTGGAGAAAGGAGAAATCCTCCTCCTTTTTTATACCTGCTTGCTAAAAGACATTGGTTTTCTCTTGCCTTAGGTGGGATGTCTTTGCCTCTGATTCCTGGCCTTAAGGCTTGCCTAGAATTACTCCATTGGCATTCCTTGGTCTCCAACTGCACATGACATGTCATGGGACTTCTCAGCCTCCATCTCTTCCTAATATCTCAGCCATTTCCTCTCTTCCTCTTTTCTCCCTCCCTCCTCACACTCACACATACTCCCTGTACCTACCTCATTGGTTTCTTGGGGAACCTTAATGCAAATATTAAATAGAACTGTTAACAGGCCAATCGCCTTGGAGAGATTTCAGTTTCTGGAGCTTCTTTGTGCATTTCCCAGTCGATAAGCTGGCAGTGATTTTGTTGCACATTTTCTTTTCCTTTCTATGACAATGTTCATTTTCTCACTAATGTGGGTTGTTCACAGGCACAAGAGTAGGACTTGATAGCTGGGAACAAATAACGTTACCTTAAAACGTATAAAGTGAATTTGGATGGGTACTTGCAAAGTATATATTAAATATCATTTATAAATCATCTCTTTTCTTCATAACTTCTTCTGTTTGATCATTCAAAGAGAAATTCATTCACCTGAAGAAGCAATTTTTTAAAGCTTCTCTGCATGACACACTGATGGTACATTTTCAGGGTTTTCATGAATACTTTCTTAAGGTTCTAGAAACAAGTACAAAAATCTACTGTTGCTAATGTAAACAGAAAGTGGATTATTAAAAAGAAGAATGAGGCATTGAAAAAAAAAAGTAGCTGGAGATTAAGACCAGGAGCTACCAAGCCAGAGAGGATACACTGGCATTTGCTGATCAAATGAAGGCATGAAATGTCACTGATGAGGAGCTTTCCATGATCTGTCTGTGGTGAAAAGGCTTTCCCTGGCACCCCTGACATAGGTACGAGATGCTGGTTCTGGGTGCGGTTGTCACCATTGCCTGTACCATTCTTCACAGATGTGTAAGAAACATTCTGGAGGCAGTGCTCTCATTGGTTGAATTCTAGGTCATATGCTCATGCCCTCCATGCAAAGGAATCTGGGAAAATGATATTTTAGTACTTCACTTCTTTGAAGGGTGAAGTGGGTTACATCTGCCATCAGAGCCCCGTAGATGAACTTAGGAAGGGCTTCAGATATTGTAAAAATGAGAGAATGCATTGGAAAAATGAATGAATGTCTGGGAAATTGTTCATAAAGGTAAATTTCTCTGAAAGTTGCCTCCCATTCCTTACCACCCAGACACACTTTGCAGTGACACAAGAGTGTGCCTTCTGCCATCGCGTTTTAGGCATAAGAATGTCAGTAGCATCAGTTTTAAGAAGAACATAATTTTTGTCTATTTCTTAAATGGTTTAGACAATGTTAGGTACATCAAAGTAAATACATTTTTTTCTTATAAAGCTAGAATACAATGTGAAATAAAATGTACTCTTTACCTTCATGATCTCAGAGACTGTTTTGGCAATGGAACATTTTAATTGATTAAGCAGTTCTATAACTGAAAGCATGACAAGGAAGCTCTCTTTGTGTTTATGTGATTTGGGACCTGTCGGGCACTGCTTGTGGGCACTGCTAAATGAGGGCATGGAGAACAAAGGGTTAACGATGTTTGAACAGGTGAAACTCTGGTAATCCAGTAGGTGTTTCCCAGCTCCATTGTCAACACTGACTCCCAAACCCATGAGCAAGCCACAGGAACCCAGCATTCCCACCTCAGCATGTCTGGCAATGGGTGTCAGACCCAAGCAACAAATTTCCCCACAGACCATGGCTAGAATCATGTATTTCCCACCACTCAGGGCCCCCAATTATACAAATTAGGTATACACAGGTTGTCTGCACTCACCTATCCCCTTGCAGACCACCAACTCACCACCCTGACTGACCAATCCCCTTGCTCTCCTCTATTCCTCATCCCCCTCCCCTGGCTTCTTTTTCTCTATAAATGTAAGCTCTCCCCATTCAATAAAGAACCAGGTGGATACACTGTACACATTTGTTCATGTCTGTGTCTAGTACCTCGCCGGACACACCCTGCGTCCACCCCCAGCTCTGTGGAACTGCCCTGAGACAGCAAAGCAGCGACCAGCTGGCGGCTGCAGCTTCCCACTGATTATTAAATTGAATTATTAAATTAAGACCATGTTTTGGTAAAACTGGGAGTGGTAGAGAGTTTTAGAGTCTCTATTTTCCATTTCCTTTATCTCTGTGATAATTAGTCTCAGGAAATGATTTCATCAATCTCATTTTATACTAAGCAGTCATTTGTTTATATAAGTGACTATGAAAACCAATTGAGAACCATTTTGTATTTCAGCTCTATGTCCTTAAAGGAGTACCTGATGTTATAAGAACTCTCCATTTGATCTTGTCAACATAACTGGGGTAAGTGGAACATGTTGAATAGAAAAGGGGAACAATGTTATTTGTAAGTGTTGAAGGCAGTGTGACTAGTAGATCAGACAAAAAATGATAGCTCTCATTTTGTAAAATGCTTACATTATTTTAACTATCTCTCATAGGAAGGTACTGGAATGTATAGTTCATATCTAAAGAATCCATCTCATTGAGCTTGGTCACCTGTTCAAGTTACTGTGATAGAAAGAACAAGTGATACTGGTTACAGTTTGGATGTGAAATGTTCTCCAAAGCTTCTGTATTAGAACATTTTGTCCCCAGCTAGTGGCACTTGTCTTGGAAGGTTGAACCTTTGGGACATACAGCTTAGCTTTCAGAAAAGGGTTTCTGGATTCGGGGTTTAAAGATTATAACCACCTCATGTTCTGGTTTAGCATTCTGCTTCTTGGTCTTCCAAGATTTGCAGAGCAGGATCTGCCAACTTCTGCTGTGATAGACTGAGCTGCTCCACCATACCTTCTATTGTAAATAACTCCACATTGCTGGGACCCACATCCAACCAGACACAGTTTATGAGCGGAAGGGTTTTATTTCAGATTATAAATCAGGGGAAACTTCACCAGTGGTGGAAGAAGCTGCTTACTTCCACAGATCCAAGCAGAGACAACTGCAGCAAGCAGACACCAGCAAACACAAACTGCCACTGCTCTCTGCATACCTTAGCCCTGGATGTCAGGATCCACCCCCAGTGAGAGCTCCTTAAGCAAGCTGCTGGAAACTTAATCAGGAAACTTAGCCTAAAATCAAAAATACCTGAGGCAATAGGGTCATATATTCCCATTCAAGCCACCACATTTCCCTATCGTGATGGATTGCATCTTTGGAAACCGTGAACCAAGAAAAATCCTTCATTCTTTATTTTACCTCTGTTAAGCATTTTGTCACAGGGATGACAAAAGTAACCAATAAAGTGCATGTGTCCTGATCCCTGGAAACTGTGAATGTGACATGTTACAATGGCACAGGTGGATTAAGGGTACAGATGGAATTAAGGCTGCTAATTAATTGACCTTAAAGAGGGACTTTACCTTAGGTTATCACAGTGGGTCCAATATAAGTATCAGTGTCCTTTAAAATGGAAAGGGGAGGCAGAAGAATAGGGGATGAGTGTCTGAGAGAGATTTGGAGATTATCTGCTGATGTCTTTGCCGATGAAGGAAGATCAATGGCTCCTACCAAAAGAGAGCAAATATCATCTAATCACTGGAAAAGGCAAAAAGAAAAAGCGGAAAAGATATTTCCACCCTAGAACTTCCAGAAGAATTCATCCTTCCAAACTCTTCATGGTAGCCTATTGAGACACATTTTGAAGTAAATGTCAAAGGTGAAAGATAGTCAATGAATGTTGCTTTGAGGCACAAAGTGCAGTAAATTGTTTTTTTCAGCAACAGGTGACTAACATAGCCAAGCTGAATTTAAGTGGTAGAATCAGGATTCAAAATCTGAATCCTAATTTTTTAAAATAGTAGTTCACCGTAGGCCGATAGCTGAGATTCTGGCAAGAGAGGAGCCACCACAGTCGTGGAGGATCCAAATGGAACCCCGCAGAGAATGACGGGATGAGCAAGGGGTCCACAGCCACAGCCATTCAATCAACACAGGATAAGCCAGTGAGACAGAAACCAACGATTTTCGACACAAAGACCCCCTAAGCTCACAACCTTAAAGCAGCCTTAATACTCATCCACCACGACTCAGGGAACTGAGCAGAAGAGGGGGCAGAAAGATTGTGAGAACCGTGGTGGGGGAGACTATCCAGAGGCATGGCCAGGAGAACCTGGCTGAACACTAGGCTATCCATGGTCCCCTGTCACAAGGACTGATCCAGACGACCCATGGAGGAGGTTATCCAGTGGAGGGGGGAGGAGAGGGCAGTGGGGAATTGGCAATAACAACTCATTGTTTGCCCACTAAACGTTGTAACTCATTATGGACAATAAATTAAAATAAATAAATAAATAAATAATCATAAAAAATAAAAATAAAAAATAAAATAGTAGTTCAAATGTAGGTCCCCCAATGACACAATAAAAGAGTCCCCAGTCACAGGAGATGTTAGCAGAAGAGGTTAAAAATGGGTGAAAAGGTGTTAAGAATGAATGTAATCAGAAGATTAGGGGGCATTATTAGGTAATGGTAGAAAAGAGACTATTGGGCACTGGCATCCTGTTTTAACTGAGTCCTACTTTTGGCCTCTCTTCTCAGGCATCCAAGCAAATTAAAGCTTAGAGACACAGAGAGTGTTGGTGAGCAAGCATGTCAGCCCCATGTAGGACCTCTGCTGTGTTCACTGCTCAGTCTCCAGCACCAATGATGATGTCTGCATCCTAATTAGTAACTGTATTAGTGAGAAAATGAGTTTTTTTTTTGGTCTCTAGAACTCCTGTCCAATGCTCTAATCTGGGTGGCCGGTAGGATGCTCATGCATTTTCAATGCTAGGAAAACCCTAAGCAGTTCTGATGCCTTTTTGTTTTCCTTCTTAAACATGAAATTTGAATTTTCCATCTCATGGTAGTAGGGAGCACTAGAGCTTACATAACATCTGATATAGATGTTAATATGTTGGTTAATCTTCACTGTTATCTTCACTTGATTTGGAATCATCTAGGAGTAATTGTTCTGAATATGTCTTTGAAGATGTTTCCAGGGAAATTTAATTGGGGAGGGAAGCTACAACCTGACTGTGGGCAGCACCACTCTATGGGGTGGGATTCTGGAATGAATAAATAGGGGAAGGGGATCCCAGCATCCTATGCTCTCTACATTCTGGTCTTCTGAGATGTGACAAGTCCTAGCAGTATGCTCTCAGTGCTATGAACTCAGCCAACTGCAAGACAAAATAAATCCTCCCTTAATACCTTACTTTTTTGCCAGGTATTTTATCATAACAACAAGAAAAGTAACTGAAACCTTATGGTTTTAAATGACTGATTTCATACTTATCTATGTATATATGTTATATATCAATTCACATCAGCTATCTGACTTAAATACATTATATTCTCACTATACAGATGTGTAAAATTTAGCCAGGGAGAGTTTAGAAGAGTCACTCATGCTCATGCAGATTTTTAGTGGGACAGCTGCTTTTGAACCAAGGAGTCTGGCTCCAGATTCTCTTAACTCTTGGTAATGAAATAGGAGAGAACTTACTGACTATTGCAGTTTCCTTCTCATTACTGAGACAAACACCGACCAGAAGCAGCTTATGAGAGGAAAGGGTTTAGTTGAGGCTTACAGTTCCCAAATGGAAGTTTCACCATGGCGGAGGAAGCTGTTTATTTCACTGTACATTTATAGCAGAGAGAGAAAGACAACAGCTGGATTACTAGCTGGCTCAGAGAATGGACCTCAGTATCTGCCCCCTGTGGCACACCTACTCCATCAGGGTTCTACCTCCCAAACATTCAAAGCCATGAGCTTATGGGGGACATCTGATTTCAAGCACCACACTGACCACCAAGTCAGTTCTTAAGTGGGTAAGAACTTAGTTTGGATGCCACCTTGTGTACTGTAGCTGGTTGTTTGGAAGACAGAAAGAACATGGATGGAACTTCTCAGAATTACACAAGGCTTGTCATCTCTGGGTATAGAAAACAGAAAGTAGGGTACTGGAATAGAGGTGGGTCACAGGTCACATCGTGTGTGTGTGTGTGTGTGTGTGTGTGTGTGTGTGTGTGTGTGTGTGTGTTTTAGGTAGTATCATATCCATGGGAAGAGAAGTTAGGAAGATCAACATTGGGCAGAGGAAAAGGGCTGTGGTGAGAAGGGCAAGGTTTTTGTGCCAGCTGTTCGTTGATTAAACATTCTGGCTATTAGGGAATCAGAAGAAAAGCAAATTACTAAATACTTAGCATCCAAACCTTTCAATACAAAGTAAATATACCAGTTTGCCTAATAAAAATATGAATCCTCATTTATCACTTGTGAGGTAATTAGATAGAAAGTGTAAAGAATAAAAGGAAGCCACAAATCTCCTACTTAACAAACCATAAAACAAGATCCATATAGAAACAGGTAGGACTTTATAACTCCAGGAGGATAGGAATAGGCATGTGCCCCTTCCATCGCCCCCTTTAGGTCATTGCACACTATACTCCTGGAGTCCTGCCTCAAAGGTAGAGTGATACTGAGTGCTTTTTTCTGAGCCCTTACAGAAGATATGGGCTTCAGGTGTCTGCTGCCCCTGTCCTATGTCTCCTAGTTTTTGTGAGGAGAGTCATGGCCACAATAGAGCAAGGAAACTCGCCTCCTAAGGAGATGCTTTCCAAACATGACTATGTACACAGATCATCTGGAGCTTACAAAACAAGACTTCTGGGCTCCTGGTTCTGACTCAGCATACATGTATTTATTATTTATTTATTTGTATTTTAAAAAAATCATTTATTTGCAAAGAGAGAGAGAGAGATTAGAGAAAGAGAGAATGAGCTGGCATGTCAGGGAGGGTCTCTTGCCACTAATAATGAACTTCAGATGGTGGCACCACTTGGTGCATCTGGCTTTCTGTGGGCTTGGGAATTGAACCCAGGCTGTTAGGCTTTACAAGCAAGTGCCTATAATCCCCAGCCATGTCTCCAGCCCCTCAGCATACATTTATACCTATCAACCCAGGAGTTTATATTGTGGCTACCACAAAAAGACTGAAGCCCAGCAGGAGGCCTCATTGCCTACATCTAAAAGTTGCACTGTATAGAAATATAATTTACAGAATCCATACTAAAATCTGGCCTCAAGCCTGGAGTTCATAGTGTGTTTTAGGTAAGCCTGGGTTATGGAATGAGATAGTTTCTCAGTAAGCCAATAATTAAAAACTAAAAGAACAGAATAAAGCCTTGAATGAGAGAGATCCTTCAATTGATGTCAGTATTTCAGCTACAGTTTTAGAAAAGTATCTGGGGTACTTAATGGGATATTAAAAAGGAACCCTGAGCCAGGCATGGTGGTGCACGCCTTTAATCCCTGTACTCGGGAGGCAGAGGTAGAAGGATTGCCGTGAGTTCGAGGCCAACTTGAGACTACAGAGTGAATGCCAGGTCAGCCTGGGCTAGAGCGAGACCCTACCTCGAAAAACAAACAAACAAACAAAAAAAAAGAACCCTGGGGTGAAGATTCAACGATCAATACTAAATTCAACAAACTCATACAGGGACAGCAGCATAGATGATGTAATGCTGAATTTCAATGTAAAGGGACCAAGATGAACAGCCTCACATCCCTGGTGGTGTTGGTGAAGGAAACTGGCTCACAAGGGGTTGGCCCTGGTTTTGGATAGAAGAAATGATAAAGAAACCAAGGCCAAGAATGAGGCTGAAACTTATGCTTGCTTACATATAGGGTGAGAACTATGTTTACCTAAAGCCAATAAAATGAAGCATTAAATTTTAAATTGGAAGCTTCATCAAGATGGGTTGAGAAGCTGGGCCTGATGGCACATGCCTTTAATCCCAGCATTGGTGAGGCAGAAGTAGGAGAATTGCTGTGAGATCAAGGCCAAGGCCAACCTGAGACTACATAGTGAATTCCAGATCAGTCTGGACTAGAGTGATACTCTATGTGTAAAAGAAAGAAAGAAAAAAGAAAAAGAAAAGGTAGGTTGAGGGAGAATCACGGGGAAAACTGAAGAGAGGGAAGAGTTATCTGAAATAATTGTCTTTTCCGACATTATAACTGGTTCTACCTTTTCCAAACACATTAAGACATTGTCAAAAATAATGTGCTTAGTTTAAGGCCATCCTGAGACTACACAGTGAATTCCAGGTCAGCCTGGGCTAGAGCGAGACCCTACCTTGAAAAACCACCAAGTAAATAAATAAATAATTTGCTTGATTGTCTAACAAGCAACTTGTAACTAAAGCTGGCACATCAGAAAACTCATATTTGTAGATACACATTTCATTCTCTTTGGAAACAATTGAGAACAAGCAATTCTTTCTTCCTAAAGGACTTTGCCTTTGAGCTCTGGGTGAAATGGGTTTCCTAGGAAACAGATCTCAGGGGTAATCCTAAAGCTCTGACACTGAGTCCTGAAAATGAATCAATAGAGCCTTTCATAACAGCAGCTCTTCCACCCATGCCACTTTTCAATTGAGTATGTTAAGAACATGAACTACACAGTCGCTAGTTGGTCAGAGCTTAGCCTTGGGTGATTAGGGATCTAGCCATAATTGTGAGGCTGGGGAATGTGTTTTCATGCTCTTTTGATCCATTCTAGCTAGCAATTTTTAAAGCATATTGATTTACTTCTAGGCAAAATTAAATCTACTTGATTAAGATATTCCTGGGCCTTTTACAGTTTTAAAATTGCATTGTGACATTACAGGTGCATTGAAAGACAAACAAAGAATTTCTAGGAAATTCTTGCTCTTCTCCTAACAACCAATAACATTCAAATTTGATGATAGAGATTTAACAACACCTAAGTACTGATATTAATTCAATGCCATGTTGCATAAAAGTAAAATAAAATGTGATCATCTGATATATATATATACACACATATATATGTATATATATGCACACATATAATTTTTTAAAGAAAATTAGAAAGAATTACTCACAGTAATTATAATTCTCATTTCTGTAACTGGTCATGTGACCATTACCAATAGGTATAGCCACCTTCTACTACCTATTCTGTATTTTCTTCTCCTTCAGGAAATACCATAGTGGGTCTTGGTCCTAGGCCATTTACCATCCTCCTGAATTGAGTTGTCATAGTGATGCTGAGATGTCCCATAGAATCTCTCTCTTATGATCCAGGCATCTTCTCCTATTGTGAACAAATAGTCATCTTCTACTCATTTCATAACTTGTTGGCTCAAGTGCTTAAGGAGACCAAAGTGGAAGGCAGGAATCCTTAGCCTCCAGTTCAGTGGAATTGTTGTGCCTCCTCCTTGGTAGAAGCACTTCCACCTGTCTGGAACCAGTGGCCTTGTGTTTACACCAGTGGTGGTCATCAGACTGACTCTTTAATCATTATTCTGGTTCTGTTCTTTAGTTTTCAGATTGCATTAACTATAACTTAGAGGGCTGGGGAGACGATTCAGCAGTTAAAGGTACTTGCTTAAGATATGACTTTAAGAAAATGAAGTTGCCCCTTTTAGACATACAATTCAACAACAGAGACTTGGCAACCCTCAGTAACAACACACTCGGGTCATGAGAACCCGGCTGAAGACTGGGCTATCCATGGTCCCCTACCACAAAGACTGATACAGACGGCCCACGGAGGAGGATATCCAGCTGACTGGGGATGGGGAAGGGGGCAACGGGGAATTGGGGATAACAACTCATGGTTTGCCCTCTAAACAATGTAACTCATTATGGACAATAAAGAGAAAAAAATAAATAAATAAAATAAAAAAATGCACACAGTTAAGTAATCTTATCATATATAGAATATAACTAGCATTGCGAACTGTTCCCTTTAATTAATGAAGGATATCTTTACCGGATAAGAAATTCTGTGTTGACAATCTTTTCCTCTAGATCTTGAAAATAGTGGGCTACTTCTTTCTGGTTTCATGATTTCTGATCAGAAATCTGTTGTTACTCAAATTGCTTTTATGTTACAGGTAAGGCTTAATTTCTTTTTGGGCGCTTTTTAAATTATTTTTAAATAATTTAATTTTCAAAAATGTTATTACATTTTATATTAATACATATTTCTATGGCATATTCCAGTTTTATTTTACTTAGCTTGATAAATCTGTGTTTTGTCTTTTGTCCAGTTTGGGTTTATTTTTGCTATTATTTCTTTGGATACATCTTCAGTCTTGCTCTTTGTTCTTTTCTTGAAGCCCTGGTGACACAAATGTTAGACATTTTATACATTTTATTATAGTTTCTATGATTCTGTTTTTAAATTTCCTAATCATTTCCTTTGTAGTCCTGGTTGTTCTGTTGAGTTTATCCATTGACTCATTTTAAATTTCAGTTCTAAATTTGACACTTGTGTCTTTAGATATTATTTCTTTATCAAGACTTGATATTCATTTAATTGGTTTTATGTATTTTCACTAACTCACTGTTGCAGACAGCTTTCTCATTGCTGTGCAGAAAAGAACCCAACCAAAAGTGGCTTGATGGGAGGAATGGGTTTATTTTGACTTATGAACTCCAGGGGAAGCTCCATCATGGCTGGGAAAATTATGGCATGAGCAGAGCGGTGGACATCACTTCTGCCACAGCACTGCAAACAATGGCAGGAAGGTGTACCAAACACTGGCAAGGGGAAGTTGGCTTATAACACCCATAAACTTGCCACAACAACACAGCTCCAAGTAGGTTCTAATACCAAACTGCCAAAAGATGGCAATTGAACTTTCAGAACACATTAGTTCTGGGGGACATCTTGATCAAACCATAACAGTCCACCCCTGGGACCCACAAACTAATAAACATATGATGTACAATGCAATGCATTCAGATTAACATTAAGATTCCCACAGTTTTTCTTTCAACTGAACCATAATACAAAAAAGCATACCCATAATGGCACAGAACATTCACACGACAAAAGATAGCATTAGGCATGGCAAAATCAGATTGAACCAATACAAGATTTTCAACAAGCAGGGCAACATCAAATTCATAATTCCAAGTCTAATAATTCTAACCAGTTAACAAGTCTCGTGGAGATCTGATTCTGTCCCTCCAGCTTGGCTACTCATAGTCTGGGAAAACTTTTTCTGGTACCGACATCTTTCCTTGGCATTATCCATAATCCTGGCATTCACTAGGTCTCCACTGCAACCCATTTTCATCCTCATGGATCCATTGAGCCTCCATGCAGGCAAACTAGCAAACCTGCTTCACACTTCTGATAGCCATTTTTCAAAAACAAAACCATGTTGAAAATCCAATGACCCTCTCTTCCTGCATTTGTTATGCTCCACAGTACCAGGTGGCTACTAATTTGTTAATCCAGGTGGGAACAAATGCATTCAGGCCCCTTACATCAAGAGTCCTCATTCTTCTTGCTGTCCCAGTGCAGATCACCTCAATCTCAATGGCTGTAATCTCTCAAACAGTTGCAGCTGAACAAGCAACAGTTTTGCCCCAAAGATATTTTTTTCTTTCTGTGTCATCTTCATCTGCTCACATTAGTTGATTTCTATGCAACCCTGCACAAACTCAACACACAGGTAAGCAGAACACAAGACTCTCATGCAAACTGTTTCTGGAATAGTCCTGAAAAAGTTCTTTCTCACCCTCATAAGTCAAACCTCACAGTCCATAGTTCTTAGTGCATTCAGATCCTTCAACTCTGACCAGAATGGTCCATCAAGCTGAACTCGCAGCATTGCAAGCTGTCTCTTTGGCTGGGGTTTCAAAATCAACCACATTCCTCCTCCTCCAAATCAGTTACAACAGGCCAAAGCCACAGAATCAAGGTTCTAGCAGCAAAGAATGATCCCTGTCTCTGGTACCAAAACTATTCTAGTCAAACTTCTTTCATTGCTTCAGAAAGAATCCAACCAAAAGTGGTTTTTGGATGAATGAGTTTATTTTATTACACTATAGTTTATATGTAGTTTAAAATTTATATATTTGGCTTACAGGCTCCATAATAACAGGGAAAATGATGGAATGAGCAGCACTGACTGCAAACAGTGGCAGGAAGTTATGCCAAACACTGGCAAGGCAAAACTGGCTTATAACACCCATAAACCCGCCTCAACAACACAGCTCAAGCAAGGTTCTAATACCCAAACTGCCATCAGCTGGGGATCAAACATTCAGAACACATTCGTTTTTGGGGGACACCTGAATGAAACTATAACACTCACTGAATTGTTTCCTGGTGGCTTCTTGAAACCTGTCCCCAGATCTTTGGTGTTGATATTTATTATCTTTTTTTTTTTATAATTGAAAATGAGATTTTTCCATCAGGGTTTAGTGGCACATGCCTTTAATCCCAGCACCTGGGAGGTAGAGGTAAGATGATCACTGTGAGTTAAAGGCCAGTCTGAGACTACATAGTGAATTCCAGGTCAGCCTGAGATAGAGTGAGACCCTATGTCACAGAAAACCTTTTCCCTGGGGTGATACAAACACATGTCTCCAGCTAAGGTACAGACAACAGGCCAAAGTACCATTAGTCCAATACCAGTTTGGTGAATCAGTGAGTTTATTGGGGCTACTTTCAGAGCCGAGTGAGGGTTTCTTAAACGGATGATGAATATTTAAAGGTAGCTTTGTCACCAAAAAGCCCACCCCCAAATAGGTGACAACTTGCAGAAGATGCATCTCTGGATGATTCTTCTCAAACTGTCAGACTCAGGTACACAATGCCCATCGTGAGAGAACACACTACATGACCTGCAGGCAGCTCCATCAGAAAGTCTCCTCTCCAAGCAGTTGTTTTCCCTTCACATACCCTTCATGCAGGGCACTGCAACCCTTTCCCAGACTTGTCAACTTCCAGAGTCTCCAGAACTTCCTTCTCTCCCCACAGAGAAATGTTTCAATTTCTAATTAACCTACCCTTGGGAAGTGGTTGTGTGACTTTTAATTCAATTTGTATGAATCTACTCCACAACACCCTACCTCAAAAGAGAGAGAGAGAGAGAGAGAGAGAGAGAGAGAGAGAGAGAGAGAGAGAGAGAGAGAGAGAGAGAGAGAAAGAAAAAGAGAGAAATTTTCCTAGTTCTTCATGTCATAAATAATTTTTAGTTGAAGTCTGAACATTTCTGTGTCTAATATTTTTACATCTGCATCTTATCAATCTTATTACAACCTTTTCTTTTACCTAGCCTCACCTGAAATTGCTCAACCAGAAGTTGGAGGAGGGTTTTGCTTCATTGAATGCTCAGGAAAGGATGCTAAAATAATGTCTAGCTATAATTGTAGATTTAATTTCCTTATTTCTCCTTATGATTCTATATTTTTATGTTTATATTTTAATGTTTTTCTGTTTACTTATTGCATATTAAAATAGAATGTTGTTGGATGTTTCTGTTGATTCTCATCATAGTTTTTTTCTTGAAGGAAACCGTCCCTCAACATGCATTCAATAAATTTCTAATATTCATTTGATTCCTAGATTGTGACTGATTTTTTTTCAGAGAAGATTTATTGGCATCTTTGCCATGAATCTGAGGTTTATGGTCCATTAATAAGGCTGGATTTCTGTGAGTCATCCAAACAAACTCCTGAATTTGTTAAACCCTTAACTCCACCTTAGAGTGCAGACTTTGGGTTCACATTCCTATTCAAGGGATTAGGGTTAGGGTTTCTTCAATGGCAAGAAATGAATTCTAACTCTCCTATCACTCCTATGATCAGCCAAGTGTTCACCTTCCGGTTGCCTTCCATAGTCCCAAGCAAGAGCCCCTCAAGGCAAGTGACATGGATCCAGCAGTGACTCATTGGAGAGTATTGGGACTTTAGCTCTGATTTTTCTCACCTAGATTTTAAAATTTACCTACCTTTCAAAAAAGCTTTGTGATGAGATCCACTTAAAAATTACTATCATAACTACTTTCAACTGCTGGTTTAATAATATTAAGTATAGTTACTTTGTTGTATAACTAAGTCTAGAAATTTCTTTATTTTGCAAAACTGAAAGTCTAGACTATTA
>PVHP010023376.1:0-27455 GCA_004024765.1 Zapus hudsonius
AAGGAAGGAAGGAAGGAAGGAAGGAAGGAAGGAAGGAAGGAAGGAAGGAAGGAAGGAAGGAAAGAAAAGAAACGTAGATATATGATTGGCAAAATAAATGGATTAATAAATAAAACTGAACTATCTGCTATCTATAAAAGATTTGCTTTTGACTCAGGACACACACAACTCAAAAGTTACAGAAAACACCTTAATTTTCATAAATTTATCCTTTAATTTCCAGAGACTTTTAGAAGGAAAAATGAAGGCAGCATTCAGTCCTCCAGCTGGCAGGCGAGAGGAGAGTGAATGTAGTCCCTAGGCTGGTGCAAGAACAAAGGACTCCACAGGAATCAGCTGTGGACTTGAGACAGGAATCTGTGCCAACTGTGCAGGCAGGCTGTCTCACCACATTTCTATGTATCCACACTCTTCATAGACCTGCTCATAGGTCTATGAAGAGGTCATAGACTTCGTAGGGACCTGAACTAGATTTCATGGACTGGCTGCCTTGATGCCAGTCTGTCCTATCAGGATGCCCTGTACCACCCAAGGGCTGCTCTCCATCCTGCCCTCTGCTTCATGGCCTTCATGGGCAGTGTTTCTGTGCCATGCTCAAGTCCAGGACCCATGTTGAAGACCAGCCCTTGATTTTGTCAGGGGAAGGGGTGGAACCTTCCTTCCTTCCCTCTCTCCTGCAGATCTGCTTATTTCCCCTGTCTGGAAGGTATCGGTGCTCCCTTAGTGTGGGCACTCCTTTCCTTCCGGCACCCTTCCGCCGCATGAGGCAATACAGCCTCATTTTCTTTTCTTTAGAGACACCTCTTGGCTTTCCAAACCTAAAATGACCAGAAGTTGTGGGCTACTAAAGGCTGAGTTGAAGGAGTGAAAACAAACCTCTCTCTAACCTCATATGTAGACCAGCAGGGGGAGAAATGCTATAAATGGCAATAAGACTCTTACCTCATTCATTTTCAACATAATGGAGGTAAAAAGAGAAAATGCATCAAAAGGCAAAGGAAAATAAATAGCAAATTTATACAAGCATATACACAGAACAGTGATTGTCGGCATTCAGCCATTCAGCACATGGAGAGCTTAAAAACTCAGAGTGCTTGTTCCTTGGGCCTTACAAGAGTTCCTTTGGTCAAACTGAAGCAAGGAAAAAGTACCAGAATGAGAAAGACGAGTGTTAGTAGAGCTGAAGGAGCCATCTGCTGTCAGGGACAGGGTCACCATGAAGGAAACTGACTCCACAAGCGAGCTGTGGGGTCCCAGGGCAGGACCTCAGTGCTGTGCTGGCAGAGGGATGTGGGTCTGCACTGACTCACTCCCATCACCATGGGTTTCCCCCATAGGACCCATAGGACTGCTGGCTGGGGAAGAGGCCACATGAAGCCAAACAGCCAGGGTCCTGGGGGGAAACTGGGCATTAATGCAAATGAGCTAGGCTTCCCGCCTGGGGCCCCTCCACTGTGTGCATCCTCTGGCCTAGTACATGGAAATGTGGGAGACAAAGGGGAAGTTGGTAAGCAAGGGAGGGTGGGGGCTGGAGAGGGACATATCTCCACCACAAAAGGACAGTCAGAGGGGTCAGGATACTGCATGGCTCAGTGCAGCCTTCCTCTCCCCCGGGTGCACAGGCTTAGAGCACTGGTATCCTAGAGCTGCCCTGCTCTCTCT
This sequence comes from Zapus hudsonius, assembly GCA_004024765.1. NCBI lineage: Eukaryota > Metazoa > Chordata > Mammalia > Rodentia > Dipodidae > Zapus > Zapus hudsonius. Next base: position 1,663 of record PVHP010023376.1, read on the forward strand.
AAAGCTCCAGCCTCTCACTCTGAACCCACAGCAGGGCACACAGCATGGGCCCCCAGTCCCCAGCCTCCGGCCTCATTGGTCCTCGGCCTGCTTCCTGTGCTTGGACCACACCAACACTTGCCAAGCCAAGGTCATTGAAAACGACTGGCAATGACAAGGCAGTCCTCAGTCTGCGGGCTCTGAGATGAAAAGTGTCTGCACCAGAACAAGGCAAGGAGGGCAGGGACAGCAGGAACAGAGTCCCGGAGAAGATCTCTGCTCTGTGACTCCAGGTGAGGGGGGCAGGCAGCTGCAGAAGCAGGAAGAATGAAGCCAGGCCTGACTTGGCTTTTCTCTTACAAAGGCTGCTACTGTGTGGCAGGTTTCCCCCTCACCTTGAAGAACTTATGTTTCCAAGGGAAGATTGTCCTGCTCTCCCCCACCTCTCAAAACTGGAATGTAGGGGCTCTATGAACATCCAAGAAGAAAAAATACAAGTCAAAAGTAAATAATACCATGAACACTTATTAATGGTTGCTGACAGATTGATGTGATTAGTATAATTATAAAATGCATTTCAGTAGCAGAGATTAGAACAAGTGATATTTAAACTGAGAGAGCAACCTGGACTGAGAAAAGCCACCACCGGGGAGGGGGGGCGGGGGGGGGGGTGCCAGGTCTTCTTTCACTTCCCTACCTCCTGATGGTCCCTGAGCAGGGGCAGGTCTTGGCACACAGTCCACTGCAGCAGGCTCTCCCCACACTGTGCTCTTTCCTCCCTTGGGTCCTTTTTGCCACATGTTCCCATGGTCACCTCCCCCCAATTCTTCAAAGTCTATTTAAATGAGCTGATCTTATCTGCGAACTGTACATCTTCATTCAAGCAAATCCTGGTAGAACCTTTACATTCAACTATACACAAAAACATTATACTCATAAATAACCATAGTGAGCACTACTGTGGTTTGGTGCGTGCTGTGCATTATAAATACAGACTAAGTGTTTCACATGCTTTCCTTCTATTAAATTTTACTACAGCTTTGTGGGCTGATACTCTTTTGAAGTTTGAGGGCCTGAGAAATGGTTAAATGACTATAGGGCACAGAATGAGATATTGGTAGATCTGGAATTTCACTATCATAAAAGCTCCCTGAGGAAAATGAAAATTAAAGCCACTGTAGGAACACACTACTCACTTTTTAGAATGGCCTAAAAAGAAAAAAAATAGATAATACCAAGTGCTGTTAAGAATATAAAGTAACCTGGAGCTGGAGAGATTGCTCAGTGGTTAAGCCTGATGGCCTAGGTAAGCCAGATGTACAAAGTGCTGCATAAAGCCTGCTTGCAGAGGCAGGAGGCCCTGATGCACTTCTCTCTCTCTCTCTCTCTCTCTCTCTCTCTCCTTGCTAGTGACAGTGTACAGGATACAGTCATTTTATACAATAGTCTGACAGCTTCATTTAAAGCTACATCCACACCAGATAACCCAGCAATTCTATTCCTATTTTTACTCATTAGAAATGTAAACATATATCGCTACACAAAAACATTTCTTGCACATATTTGAAGAAACTTCATTCACCATTGCCCAAATCTAGAAAGGCCAACTAGTGAGTAGACACCACACTGGCATATCCACCAAATGCACTACTCAGAATGAGAAGGAACAAGCTACCAACACAAGCGAAGCATGGCTAGACCTTCACTGCTTTGTGTGGATTAAAAGAAGCCAGACTCCAAGTCTCCATTCATAATGGCCTGGAAAATGTAAAACTTTGGGGGGGGGGAAATACATGAATGGCAACCTGAGGTTGGGGCAGGAAGCTGACCTCAAAGGGATGTGACGTAATATTCTAGAGTGAAATGTTTTCTTGACTGTGGAGGCTGTTACATAATCACAGACATTTGTCAAAACTCTTAAGAACTGCACACTCAAAGGTTACATTTTGCTACATCTAAACTCTACCCTAACAAACTGGCCTTAAAAGGAAAGGTAACAGCCGGGCATGGTGACTCACTCCTTTAATCCCAGCACTCGGGAGGCAGAGGTAGGAGGATCGCCGTTAGTTCGAGGCCACCCTGAGACTACATAGTAAATTCCAGGTCAGCCTGGACTAGAGCAAGACCCTACCTCGAAACCAATCCCCCCCAAAAAGGAAAGGTAACCTGAGTATAGGAACATGCATTGGCAAGTTCCACTTCAAGAGTGCCTAAATTATTTATGATGACATCTCTCATTTGAACTGATGTGAATCTAGGAAATGCATCCAAGGAAGTGATGGCAGAGTAACTAAAGAGGTAAAAAATAGCCGACAAACGACGGATCCCATGGTCCCTGGAGTGGTAAGGGCAGCTACCCACCTGAGGATGGCTCTTGATCTCCTGTTCACAGACCTCAGTTTCACTAGAAGTTGAGGCTGCCTCCTCATGGTTATCATCTGATGGAAAACACCACCCTGTGCTTTACAAACACCAAAAATCAATGGAAAAAGTTGAAGTGCTTGGGACAGAGTATGCTAAAATATTTAATGAGAAGCTACAAGTGGTTGTGCTGGGTGGTATAAAAGGCAGGAGCCAACCACCTGCCCTAATGAGCCTCTGTGAAGGTGAAGTGTAATATTCTTTTAAAAATATTTTCATCTATTTATTTGCAAGCTGAGAGAGACTGAGCATGCCAGAGGCTCCTGCCACTGCAAGCCAACTCTAGAAGAAGCGCCACTTTGTGCATCTGGCTTTATGTGGATACTAGGGAATCAACCCCAGGTTGCCAGGCTTTGCAAGCAAGCACCTTTAACCACCGAGCCACCTCTGCAGCCCTGGATTCACATTTTCATGGGTCCCCGGAGGACACACTACTGGTCACTGGCATGAAGGGAACTGAAAAAACCTGTCTGGATCCAGGTAGAACCAACAGCTCCTGATCTACAAGGTGAGAGCTGGCTGAGGGGCCTGATCAGCAGCAAGAATGAGCCTGCTGAAGAGCACAGGGCGCAGCATGCGTGTCAGGCATGGGCTCTGGGAAGAAGGAAGGGCCGGGCCTGCCTCCTTCTCTAGTTTCCCTTTCTCTGCACACAGCCAAGTGAATGATATTAAGAGGCTTTCAGTATCCTTGGCCAGCTCCCTGGCATGGACAGCCCAGCTTCACATGTCTGCACCTCTGACTCAGTCTGTTTCACTCACTTGTATCCACCAGTCTCTGCAGTATTCAGTGAAATGGAGCTATGGCAGAGCCCTCATGATCTCCTTCATGAGAGCCTCACAGGCACTACCAACACAGACTGCAGTAACAGCTTTAGGATCAACGACACATGAAAATGTGAATCCAGGGCTGCAGAGGTGGCTCAGTGGTTAAAGGTGCTTGCTTGCAAAGCCTGGCAACCTGGGGTTGATTCCCTAGTAGCCACATAAAGCCAGATGCACAAAGTGGCGCTTCTTCTAGAGTTGGCTTGCAGTGGCAGGAGTCTCTGGCATGCTCAGTCTCTCTCAGCTTGCAAATAAATAGATGAAAATATTTTTAAAAGAAGAAAACATGAACTCAAGTGAAAACCATTCTGCTTGTTAGACTCTAGCTGCCTTCCCTAAGGGGTCTACTTTGTGCTTCATCTTGAAGGAAAGGAAGGTGAGGGTCTGGATCAGGCTCTCGTGTCAAAGGCTCAGTCTCTAGCTTGTACTCCTGGGAGTGGTGGAGCCTTTAGGAGGTGGGGGCTAACTCACTGGGGATGTGCACATGAAAGGGATAGTAGGACCCTAACTCCTTCTCTCTCTCTGCTAGCCTGGCCACCGTGGGGTAAAGCACTTCACCATGAGGTACTGTGCCACCACACACCGGAAGCACAGGGCCCAGTGACCCTGGATGTAATCTCTCAGACTGTGAGCCAAAAGAAACCTCTTTTCCTAGCTGATTGTCACAGTGACAGGAGGCAACTAAGAGAAGGTGACATAGAAGAGCTGTACCTCTTCGGGATACTGAAGGGTCTACTTCAACACCTTTTTCATAAGGAGTGCCACCATTCAAGAAGAGTTCATAAGTTCTGTAAAAGAAAAGCACACTATAACATTGGCCCATGCCATGGTCATTTGTGAACACTGGAGTCAGCAGTGAAATACTTTTAGCACAAAGACATAAATTTTCTTTATGTCTCATTTATCAATGAGTTTTTTTTTTAGAGATGGGGTTCTTGTGTAGCCCAGGCTACCTTCATTCACTATGTAGCTGTGGATGACCTTGAACTTCTGATTTTTTTTTCTTTTTTTTTTATTGTCCATAATGAGTTACAATATTTAGTGGGCAAACAATGAGTTGTTATCCCCAATTCCCCACTGTCCCCCCCATCCCCAATCTGCTAGATAACCTCCTCCATGGGTTGTCTGGATCAGTCCTTGTGACAAGGGACCATGGATAGCCTAGTATTCAGCCAGGTTCTCCTGGCCATGCCTCTGGATAATCTCCCCCACCATGGCTCTCACAATCTCTCCGCCCCCTCTTCCGCATAGTTCCCTGAGTCGTGGTGGATGAGTATTAAGGCTGCTTTAAGGTTGTGAGCTTAGGGGTCTTTGTGTCGAAGATCGTTGGTTTCTGTCTCACTGGCTTATCTATCCTGTGTTGATTGAATGGCTGTGGCTGTGGGTCCCTTGTGCATCCCGACCTTCTCTGTGGGGTTCCACATGGATCCTCCATGGTATGAACTTCTGATCTTCTGACCCCCACACCTCCTAGGATTACAGATGTGAGCCACCACACCCAGCTTGAATTACCATCCCCCCCCCTGACTGGGGATGAAGCCTCTCACTGAGCTGCACCCTGGTCCTACGTGTGTCTAGTTTACAAAAGTGTAACCTAAGTGTAGAGAGCAGAGGCTCCTTGAACATACTGGCCCACCTCTTCAAGTCTGCTTCTCAGAGGCAGCCCCTGGGAAGAGTTTACCTGGACCCACTGCCTAATTTCAATGAACAAAAGCAGTCATAGTGCTTACATGGCTCTACAACTTACATCACAGAAAATGTCAGAAACATATCTTTATTAATACACAGAGTTGCTTTATTCCATTAAAATAGCTATGACTTCATTTTTAGAAGATGTAATTTTTCTTATTTCTCCTACCAAGTACAATGAAAGCCCTGATCATTCATATATATAAATGTGCCCCTCCCTCTCTCACTAGGGTGATGTCAGACTACTTCTCAGGAGTTTTACCTCTGTCCAGGGGCAAAGAGGCCACATGGGGAGTGTGATCTAAAGTAATCCTCACAATGAGCCTTTGGGATAGGAATGACTCCTCCAGATTAAAGATGAAGAAAAATGAGGCCTGGAGACATTAAGGAATCCACCCACAATTAGACAGGCAGCCGTGGGCCTGAGCCCTGGATCTTGTAACTGTCCACTTAGAACCTGGGTCACGATCCAGCCTTCTGCTTGCCCCTTTGAGTCCCTGATATGAATCTCTTGCTTATATCCTTTGACTTAGAGATCTCTATTTCTCCATTTTAAGCTTTGTTTTTGAAGTAGTGATGATGATCTCTTCTCTGTACATATCATAAACATTTGCTTCCAGTCTGCTTTTTGCTATTGTTTACAGTGGCTGGCACTATTATATGATTTCAATGACCTGCCTGTTACAGAAGAAAGGCAGGGAATTTCAGAATGCCTTGGCTTCCAGCTCTCTGAAGAGAATCAGGCTGTGTTCCCAGCATGCTGAAGTGTACTGGTATCACAGGAATTCCTGACTGAATATTCTCAATAGATAGCCAGTGCAAACATCTTTAAAATACCAATTTTATACATCATTTTTTCCTGCCTAGGTTGAGAATATGTAAACTGTTTTCACATACTACCTTAAATAACCCTAAACACAACACAGAACACCTTCCCTCTTTCCAGAAACTTGTTGAAATGCTAATAGGACACATCAGAGGTATCTACCCCTAAAACCTTTTGACATAATTAGTCATGTGTAAAGAACATATACCCCACTTACTTTGCTGGCACAGGTACTCCACTGGCATCGAAAAGCTTAAGAAACACCCAGCCACAGCTTAACTCTCCTCTCTCACCAGTTGACTGAGGAAATGAAACAAATACATGGATCAGTGTCTGAACTACTCAGATTTAAAAGCACACTCCAGATCTTTTGGAAGGAACACACTAAGTGTTCACTTTAGGATTTATCCATTTTTCATAAATTTATAAGCACAGTGTAGGTCCTCTGGAAGGTCAGTGTTAAACTGTCCCTCACAAGAATAAAATGAAGCACTACAGTCTTACTTGCCTCAAAGGTCAGATGCTAAAGGTGGTACTTCAAGTGACAACCATACTTTGTCATAATTGCATTTGAAGGTCCCTTAAACGTGATGATGAGCAACTGTTGGCATTGGAGTGCTATAAACATTTTGTGAACTGATCACAAATCACAGGAAACTACATGGCATTATGAAACTTTGTTTCACAGGGAGACTGAATGCAGAAATCAGTCACTCAAGGGCCCCTTTGCTCAGGAATTCATACCCCTCCCTGCTAATTGCCAGAGGCCACTGATGCTTACATTGGGGACCTGCTCTCCTTGTCTTGCCCATCTTCAATACACATGTATGCATTTGTCTTAAAGAAATGCAGGGTAATGCAATACCATTAATGTGATCTTCCTACCATCATCCTCTGGGTAGTCACAAGGCCAAGTTTATACACATCTCTCAAGCTGTTATTAGAACATGGACATGTGGAGCTACCAGCAGAACCCCAGACTCACGGGTTCAATGTTTCATAGGATATAAGTTAAACCAAGTTTCTGGTGTTCCCTTTGTACAACTGCCACTCTTCCAGGTTCCTTAATAAGACCCATGAGCCACAAGGCTAAGTGTACTTGGCTCCTGGAGGAGATGACCAACCCCCATGTTGGCATGGCCCTAGTACTATCACACCTGCACAATCTCATTTCATTCCCTAAAAGTCCTGGAGCTCATTAATGCTAGAAGTGTAAACAAATTCCCTTTATTTCAAATGCCATGTTATGAAACAGCACCACAGAAAAAATTAGAATCATAGTTATTCTCATTTCTCCAGGATTAAAATTCTGTAACCCCCAAATCCTCTTTTATTTTACTTGTGAATACAGACTAACTGTAACACTTTCCTTTTAAATAATGCATTAGAAAGTTTATCTTTCAACTTTGACATACGTTGCGGATATAAGAAATTCCAAGTTCAAATAATATTCCAAGGTCTGGGGAAAGAGAATTGGACCTAATAAAACAATCACCGTCAAGCAGGCATGGCAGGATGCCTGTCACCTGAAATGACAAGAAACCAAAGTTACCAACAAGAATAAAGAGCAGGCAGGGGCTTCCAGCCACACCCATCTGTAAATGGCTGATCTCTGGAGATCTTTTAAAGAGATAAAAAGTAGATGGGTTGGATTCACCCATGCCAATAGCTTGAAATAGAAACATTTATTTTCTCTGTTAAAGGGAATTACTGTTATTGTTTACTTTTCGTTCACAACATGGTCAATAGGAAAAGTGCGTTAAGTAGGCTCCAGATCTATTATAAAACACAGCTTGCATACATTACCATTATGTTACCAGTGCTGTTCATAAGCAGAACCAAAGCCAAGATCAAATGTGGCTCTCCTGATACCTATCTTGCAAACATTCCTTTCCCATTGGGTCTCCCTGGAGAATTACACCCTCTCCTCTCTTTTCTTGCCAAGAAAATCCCACCCATTCTTCAAGGTCTAATTTCGCTTGTACAGAACTTTCCTTGGGCCTAAGAATTAGAATGCACTCCTCCCTCCTATGAGCTTCCAACTCCTTTGGAGCCTCATAACCTTTGCACTCTACCGAGTGGCATTACCATGGTCCTCAGCTCAAAGGCCAGCTCGAAGATTAAACACAGGGATGCCATGGTCTGGCCATGGCTTGAGCTTCGACAGAGAATACCTTCCCTCACTAACATGAAGATTCCCACACATACAGGAAATACCTGGCATGTAGCATGCTTAACTTCATTAACAAAAACATATCCTTATTATCTAGTCCTTTGGACACTTATCTTCGTATTCTGGGAAAACATTAAAAGATCTTACCCTCAGCACTTCACACAGAGATGAAGTCTTAGAATTGTGAAGCACTGGGCCAGAAGAGAAGCAGTGTTTCTCCTTGGAGGCAGGTACTCATGGAAACAACTGACTTCTAGGAGTTGTGTTGTTACAAATGAGTGACTATGCATCCCCAACCAGCGAGGTGGCTGGACCTCCAGCACAGCCTACGCCCTCGCACTGACCCTCATCCTGCTCTCAGATCTTCTGAGGCAGTAACAACCCAGGAACTTAGTTGTGGAAGGGAAGTAAATGCTAAAGCAATGAATCCTTGGAGGTAGGAAAAAAGGAAACCACAGACAATATTATAAAAAGAACATAAAGACACCTTTAACACACTAGCTTCTACTTAACGCGGACTCAGTGGCTTAGAACTCAACCTCCTTCCAGCCTGAGTGGAATGTACCCGTCCCCTAGGCGTCACCTTTGATTTTATCTGAGAAAAACACAACTGTCATTAGCACAGTTGGAAGATTTTATTTTTGAAAAACACCTCACTTCCTAAATTTAATCTTGTTTTCATGTCCCACCGAAGGGACACTTCCTAAAATTGAAATTAATTGAATGAGATGACTCACAGGAAGTACAGTCAGAAGCATGAAGACCTTTTATCACAGTCTTCATAGACCATGAAGAATCTAAAGATTTCCCATATGCTGTGCCATACACGCCACTCTGATGGCCTCACCCTAGATCTTAACACTTCACGGGCAAAGGGAGCTCATTTCCCATTCCACACGCTCAGTGGGTGACTTACCTGGGGAGAAAAGGTCCATGTTTTGGGATTTTTAGATTGCCACGTGGCTCTGACTGTGTGGATGTTGCTCAGAACCTGAAATGAGATTTTCCCATTTAAAATCATACTGGCCATGCATTTTGAAACATCACCACTTCTGAGCCCCAGTCAGCAGTGGATAAGACAGATGGATGGGGCCTCATGTTTGTTTCTTTTTATGTCAAACACAGAATGTGTGACGGTTTGAATGAAATGTCCCCATAGGCTCATACGGCTTGACTACTTGCATCAGGGAAGGAGGCTGGAAGGAGAAAGTGAGCAAAGGAGCTACTGCAGGGCAGAGAGGAAAGAGAACTGGGCAAAGGTGAAGAAGGCAAGGAGGAATGAAAGAGCAATGGGAACCCACCCAGAGGGGGTTAAGGTCCCAGGGCCAAAGAATAGGAGCCCTGGTAGCGGAAGTGGGTTGACTCCCACCCCACTGGGGCTGGCGTGGGGAGAGCTGTGGGTTCCCTGCAGGGCTGAAGGCTTCTCCCCCTCCCCCTCCCCACACCCAGCCAATGCTTACCTCCCCTTAGCAAAGCCCCAGCAGACAGACCCCCAGCCAGCTGCCAAGGCCCCTGAACAACCTTTTAAATAATTAGTGAAGTGTCCTAATACTTACTAGCAAAGTAATGAGGGAACTGATAATGAATTCTGACTTGGGTCTGTGTCAGCAATTACTTATGTTAAGTGAAATACTGAAAATCTAAGATAGTTTAACTGGACAAGTAAGTGAAATTTTTGGCAGAAATGACCTGTTGGAAGTGACCCAGGTAATCACTTCACATGTGGTCTCGTACCCTGTCACTAAACAGGCAATGCCACCAACTCAGATTCAGTTTATGATTTTCTTTGATGATTTCTAGGCCAATAAATTATATTCTTGCAAGTTATCTCTTCTAAATCACTATATACAAGAAGGTTATCCTACAATTTACATAATAATTGAAAACCAAAAGAATCTCAAACTTTATGTAAAGAGTTCAAATTGCTGCAGATGAACAGATGATAATTTTAATTTTAAAATTATTATAGTATAGGGGCTGGAGATATGGCTTAGTGGTTAAAGTGTTTGCATGCAAAGCAGAAGGACCTGAGTTCGATTCCCCAGCACCCTCGTAAAGCCAGATGCACAAGGTGGTGCATGTGTCTGGAGTTCGTTTGCAGTGGCTGAAGGCCTGGGTGCTCCCATTCTCTCTCTTTCTCTCTCTCTCTCTCAAATAAGTAAATAAAAAATAAAAAATTATTATAGTATAACACTTCTAATAATTAAGTTTTAAAAACAATTCAAACAGACAAGTTGTTTTCCATATAAAATCCCCATTTTCCTCAACAACTATTATTACTTACTTAATGTTTTCCTGAAATATATAGTCTCAATCTGGAATCTTAGAGTAAGAACTCTTTCTGATTATCTAGTGTTTAATACAAGACTGGCTCTAATTATCCTAATGTTCCTCTCAGTTTGCCAACAATAAGAAATAAGAAGGAAGACAGGAGCGTCTCCAGCTTCCAGCACCTAAGGAGTTCTTGCAATCACAGAAACTGAAATCGTGCAGTTTTCCTCTTATCTTTTCAGTGTGGAGAATTCTGACCTTGACATTTCAACTAATGCTAATTTTATATCCTTCTTGACACACAGATCCATTATAATGGCTAACAAAAGATCTCAGTCACCATGTCACTACACATTTAAGAAAAGAGAAGCTAGAATCATTCTGCTTTTCTGTGCAAGGGGAGCAAGAACCAAGGGTTCAAAAACCAGAGAAATTTCAATTAACACACTGCATTAAGAATGTATACAATGGAGCTGGAAGATGGCTTAGTGGTTAAAGGTACATGCTTCTAAAGCCTACTGGCTCAATTCCAGTTCAATTCCCAAGCCTCCCACATTAGCCAGATGCAAAAAGTGGCACAGTGTCTGGTGATGGTTTGTAATAGCAAGAGGCCCTGGTGTGTGCATGTGCAAACACACACACATACACACACTCAGATGTGAAAATAATAACACCTTTTAAAGTGCAGGTGAAGATGCCTCCGGGGTAGGAGTAGCTGTTATACAAGCACAAGGACCTGAGTTTGGTCTCCACACATGCCTCCAGTCCCACTGCTGAGGGCTGGAGACAGGAGACTGACTCAGCTTGCTGGACAGCAGTCTGATGGAATAAAATGTCAGCTCCAGGCTCAGTGAGGACTCCATCTCAAGGAAATAAAGTGGAAGAGCAGTAGAGGATACCCCGCTTTCCTCTGGCCTCCACAGGAATGTGCACAGGGCATGCACACATCTGCACACACGTGCACATAACACACACACACAATTTAAAAAAATGGAATGCAGGCAGGAGATAGCTCAGTAGGTAAGTGCACTTCCTACACGAGTATGAGGGCCTGAGGGGGCCTGACTCCCTCAAGAATCACTGGCTCTCAAGCTCCCAAATCAATAGACTCCCCTGTGAAAGAGGAATGGAGTGGGACACCATCCATGGAGCACCACACCACACATCATACACACATGCAAAAGGAAGAAGAAAAGAAAGCACATGAAAGGGCTGAGAAGTGCTGTACAAGTACAGGTACCAGAGTTGGATCCCCAGAACACATGTACAAGCCAGCACTTTAGAGAGGGTCTGTCTGTAATGCCAGCTCTCCTAGGGCAAGAGGAAGGCAGAGAGAGAATTCTGGAAACTCTAACAACAAACATTCTGCCTCAAGGTGGAAGGTAAGGACTGACACTCAAGGTTGTCCTCTGATCTACACACACACACCACACAAACATACACACACACACACACATACACATACACACACAGAGAGAGAGAGAATTTAACAAGCATATGAAGATAACAAACCAATAGGAATCAGAGAGAAAACAATATCACAATTTTATTTCATAGTGAAAATAATACTAATACTACCACTAGTTAGGTTTAGACAATAATAAGAATTCTCATACATCACCAGTGGTGGTATAAACTGAAATCTGATATTACCCGATACATGAGCATAAATTCTAAAGATTTGTCTCATGGTGCTGTTTAAGAAAACTCACTGAGAGACTGCAAAGGAAAAAATATTCCTTAGCAGAAGAAAGGATAAATAAAATTGTGGGATATCCCCATAATGAAAAATCATTCTATAATCAAACATAATAACTAACAATGGAATCCACCAACTTGGATACATCTCAAAAAACACAATATTGATGGAAAAAAGAAATCCACTCGGAAAAGAATAAGAGAATTAAAATGAGTGTTCATAAAATCAAACAAAGTTTAGAACAGTTACTACCTACAGAGAGGGAGCAAATCAAATGGGTTGGAAAAGAACACATTGGGACTTTCAATCACATTATCAGGGTTAACTTTCAGATGAATTAGACTATTTTTTGAGAAGCTGGATACTTCCTCCTGTGGGCTTTAGCAGAGGGAGGTGGCAAAGCCATGGCTCTGCTCTGCCAGTCCCTGCATGGTTACACACATCTGGAAGAGCTCATAACTTTAAACAATACTCAATTCTGGTAACAATTAGATTGTATATGAAATATTTATGAATGTTCTCAGCTAAGAATGATTCTAAGTGGGGGATTTACATTTGTCTTTTATTTTTCTTATTGTTGACAAAACATGGAACATGAGTTGATGTGTTATTTCTTAATGAGTACGTAAGGCTTTCCATTAACTGTTAAAAGGGTGGAACATGATGGTAGTTAATAATGAAACATGTCAAACATACTATACAAGCTTCAAGAACCTTCCAGGGATACTCAACTGCTCATCTCTTTGAATCCACCATTGATTTTTTGATTTTTTAAAATTCAATTGGGGTTTTACTCTAGCCCAGGTTGACCTAGAACTCACTCTGTAGCCCAGGCTAGCTTCAACTAACAGTGATCCTCCTACCTCAGCCTTTCCAGTGCTGGGATTAGAGGCATACACCACCACACCCAGCTTGTACTCTTAACTTCCTGCTTTATTACATATCATCTTCCATCCATCAAATCAGATCCTATTTTAATGAACTGCAAATGTCCAGACATTAATGAACTTCTCTGTAAATACTATAACATGCATATTAAATAAAGTTTAGTTTGTATTTACATTCTTTTTTAAAAAATGTTTTTATTTATTTATTTGCCAGCAGAGAGAGAGACAGAAAGAGAGACAAAAAGAGAATGGGTACACCAGGGCCTGCAGCCACCGCAAACAAATTCCACATGTGTACATCTGGCTTTACGTGAGTACTGGGGAATCAAACTCAGGTCATTAGGCTTAACAGGCAAGCGGCTAAACCACTGAGCCATCTCTCCAGCCCCTGTATTTACATTCTTTAATATAAAATTTAATATAATGAAATACCTGGACCCTGTTTATTTGTAATGTTGAAGGTGGAAATGGGAATGTGGACTGGCTAGGGATCATAGGACCCCAGGGATGTCACAGTGGGTGCCATCAATGGTGGCCTGGTGGGGAGTCTAAACATCCATCAGGGTCCTGAAACAAGGAGAAACACCTTTCCTCAGGTGCGACCAGAAGCCAAATGGGGACTCTGGACTGCACTCCTACCTGGCAGGAATGAGGTGACACTCCCCTTCAAGCATGATGTCAGAGGTCTGCTTAAAATAGAATTTCAGCCCAGTCGTGGTGGCTCACACCTTTAATCCCAGCACTGGGAGGCAGAGGTAGGAGTATCACTGTGAGTTCAAGGCCACCCTGAGACTACATAGTGAATAGCCTGGGCTAGAGAAAGACTTTACCTTGAAAAACAAAACAACAAAAAAGAATTTTAGGGCTGAGGATGTAGCTCAGTGGTAGAGCACTTGACCAGCATGTGCAAACCCTAGGTTCAACCTCCAGTACAACCATACACACACCATATTCTTGTTTGAGGCAGAGTCTTTATAATATAACACCCACAATATACAAGATTCAATAAAATATCACTCATGATACTAAGAATCAGAAAAACTTCAAAAAGATAGATACCAACAGTAAGATAACACAGATGCAGGAATTATCTAACAAGGTTTGTAAAGCAGAGAAGAAAGAAGAAGAAGAAAGAAGACGAAGAAGACAAAGAAGAAGAAGAAGAAAGAAGAAGATGACGACGAAGGAGGAGGAGGAGGAGAAGAAAGAAGAAGGAAGAAGAAATAAAGAAGGAAGAAAAAGGAGGAAGAGGAGGAGGAGGAGGAGAAGGAGGAAGAGGAAGAAGAGAACAAAGCTTCAATAAGCAATTCTGGGCATACTTAAAATGAATTTAAAACATAGAACTATAGTCTTAAGAAAACTAAGGAAATCTCAACCAAAAGGCACGTAAGTTATGAGGGCATTTCCAAGACCCCCCCTTTTATTTTGGTTTTTCAAAGTGGGGTCTCGCTCTAGCCCAGGCTGACCTGGAATTCACTATATAGTCTCAGGGTGACCCTGAACTCACAGTGATCCTCCTACCTCTGCCTTCTGAGAGCTGGGATTGAAGGCATTTACTACCACATCACCTTAGTTTTAACAACAGAGTTCCTTATTTGTAACTAGTTTTAAGATATATTAAAGAATTTAAAGAGCAAGAGTATCTGCCTTACAACTAAATTTGTTCTATAACTTCTCAACTTGGAAATCTGTTATAAACTAGCTTCATAAGTTGCATTCTATGGTTTTAAAATAAGTTTTGTTATTTTGATATGTTACTAAATTCTAACTGGAGAGATGGCTCAGGAGTAAAAACACTTGCTTGCAAAGCCTGCTAGACCAGGTTCAATTCCCCAGTGCCTACATAAAGCCAGATGTACAATGTAGCACAGGTGTCGAGTTTGTTTGCAGTGGCATGAGGTGTGCCTCTATCTCCATCTCTCTAATAAATAAATATGTTTAATCTAATTTGAAGCTGGAGCTGGATGTAGTAGCACATACCTGTCATTCCAGCACTCTGGAAACAGTCAGGAGGATCATGAGTTTGAGAACAGTCTGGGCCACACTGAGAGTTCCAGAATGGCCTAGACTATACAAAAAGATTCTATATTTTAAAATTTAAGCTATAATCCAAGCACTTGGGAGGCTAAAACAGAGGATTCTGAGTGCAAATGTGAGGCAGCCTGGCTAAGTGCAGCGATGCTGTCAGACATCTTTTCTGGGTCACTGGCGGCACCTGCTGGCATATTTGTGGAAGTGGTTTTGTGCACAGAATGTAGAACTAAAGATCACTATTATGCATTCAAAGTTAAGATGAAAGAAAGGCATTTTCATTACGCTGGGAGTTGTAAGTATATGTAGCATGAGCAGAACCAAACCCTGCCAACTCCCCCACACCAGGTCCTTTTCAAGTTCGCCACTCCACTGAAGGTTATGAAGTGGAAGTCTGAGACCTGGTGCCCACTTACCACTACTCTCTCCCACATGCCCATGCAGTCCTTCACCAATTTTGTTAGACACTTGCCTCGTACATCTCATCTAGTCACATGTGTGAAGCACCCACTGTGTTCTATGTTGTTCTGAGCTTAACATTCACTCAATCCTCACATCAGCCAGTGAGGAAAGAGAGGCAGCAAGGCCAAGGCCCCATGCCATCAAAGATGGAGCCAAGATGAATCTCTAGTGAGCTGGCTCCAGATGCTGTTCTCCTAAAGATGACCCTTGACTGTCCTCTGATCACCATGCTGTGTCCAAGTGCCCTGCCCCACGCTCTCAGTGGTCTCCTCACACATTTTCTGACCCCCCTCCAATCACTGTTTAGAGAGAAGCAGAGATTTCCAAACATGAATCTAATCATGTCATCTCCTTTGATGAATTTTGTTTTGAGGGCAAAGACAGAACTTTAAATCACAGCTGATGGCATGACCTCACACTCTGTCCCTTGCTGTCACCTCATCCTACACTACTTTCTCCACTCAGCCACACTTGCCTCCCAAGGACCTTTACCTGTGCTGTGCTTCAGCCAAGTGTACACTCCCCATTCCTGTTCCCTGTTAAGGAATCGTTTATCTTGGCTCATGATTTAAGGTATCACAGCAGGGAAGGTATGGAGGAGGTGAGAGTGATCTAGCTATGGTCGTATGTCCTCAGTCAGGAAGCAGAGAGGTGAAAGCTGGTGCTCAGCTCACCTTCTCTCTTCCCTGAGTCTGGGATCTCAACCCACTGAATGGTGCTGCCTGGAAGCAGGGTGGATCTGCCCTCAGCAGTTAAACCTCACTAGAAATGTTCTCAAAGATGCACCCAGAGGTGTGTCTCCAAGTCCAGTCATGTCAACAATGAAGATTAAATATCACAAGCCTAATTTAATTCCATGTGCTTAAAAACCATACATTGTATGGGCTTCAATTATATTGAATTTGTTTAGACTTGTCTTCTGATCCAGGACCATCCATATTGGTGAATATTCCACATACATTTGAAATCATGTGCATTTTCTATATAAAGTGAAATGTTATATAAAAGTCAATAAGATTTACTTTGCTGACATGTTATGTAATTTTTGTATATTCTTGCTAATTTTCTGTTTGCTTCTTGTAGCCTAATGAAATTTCTTTTCTTTTTTTTTTTTTTTCGAGGTAGGGTCTTGCTCTAGCCCAGGCTGACCTGGAATTCACTATGTATCTCAGGGTGACCTTGAATTCATGGTGATCCTCCTCTGCCTCCCGGGTGCTGGGATTAAAGGCGTGCACCACCACGCCCGGCTTTGAAATTTCCAACTATAATTGTGGCTTTACTAATTTCTCTTTTCAGTCCTATAAATTTTAACTTCATATATTTCAATATTGCTGCATAAACATTTAAGATTGTTATGTCTTTTGGTGGTTTAGCTCCTTTATCATTATGTAATATCTATTTATTGACAAATATCTTTTCAATGGTATATCTTTTTCCATCCTCCTACTTTTTTGTTTCTGCTGTTGTTTGTTTTTTGAGATATAGGCTCACTCTAGCCCAGACAAACCTGGAATTTCCTCTGTAGTCTCAGGCTGGCCTTAAACTCACAGTGATACTCCTACCATGGCCTCGAAAGTGCTGGGATTATAGGCATGCACCACCACACCCAGCCATGTTTTCTTTTTTAAGTGCTTATTTAAGTCTTTTGATCATTAAAAAAGTTGTTAGGGGGGCTGGAGAGATGGCTCAGCGGTTAAGGCACTTGCCTCCAGTGCCTAAGGCCCCCGGTTCAATTCCCCAGGACCCACAAACCAGACCCACAAGGTGGTGGCCTTGGTGCTCTGTGTGTGTGTGTGTGTGTGTGTGTGTGTGTGTGTGTGTGTGTGTGTGTGTGTGTGTGTGTGTATCTCTGCTTGAAAATGAATGAATAAAATATAAAAAAAAAATAAAAGAGTCCTTTAAAAAAAAGTTGTTAGGGCTGGAGAGATGGCTAAGGTGCCTACCTGCAAAGCCTAACAACCCAGGCTGGATCCCCCAGTACCTATATAAAGCCAGATGTACAAGGTGGCACATGCATCTAGAGTTCATTTATAGTGGCTAGAGGCCCTGGCATGCCCTTCCTCGCTTCCTTCCTTTTCCTTCCTTCCTACCTTTTTCCTTTCTTCCTTTTCTCTCTCTCTTTCCAAATATAAATATATTTTAAAAACTGTGTGTTCTTTTTATTTCTTAGACATCCTTGATTTGCTCCTGACCTTCGAGGAAAATTACTCAATACTCCACTGTTAAGTATGGTGATGCTAAGTTACCTTTTCTTGTTGCCCTTTACAAATTTGCAAATTTGAGAACATTCCCTTCTAGTTTGTAGGAAAAAAAATTTAAAAACTAATGAATGGGCACTAAAATTTGTTAAACTTTAAAAAATATATTTAATTGCAAGAGAGAAAGAATGGGCACACTAGGGCCTCTAGCCACTCCAAATGAACTCCAGATGCATGCACCACATTGTGCATCTGGTTTTATGTGGATATTAGGGAATTAAACCCAGGTTGTTAGGTTTTGCAGGCAAGTGCCTTTACTGCTGAGCCATCTCTCCAGCCCCTGTTCAATGTTTTTCTATATATATTGTTCACATGATTTTTCTTTTTCTTTTTTGTGCTATCAATATGAGCATTTACAATATGTTATTTCAAAAGTTCAATGTTAATTGAATAAGTGTGTACATATAAATTCTTGGAAGAAACTGTGATTGTTTTTCTTTTTATCATGTTAGATTTAATTTTATAACTATTTTTAGGATTTCAGTTTCTATATACCTGTGGGGTTTTGTAATTTTTCTTTCTTGTTATGCCATATTTTGGTATGTTTTTCTTGGCTTTATGAACTGAATTTGAAGCATTTTCTCTTGATCTGTTCTTTGGAAAAATATGTATGAAATTAATATTATCTATCTTCCTTATGCTTGGAAGAATTCACTAATGAATCCACCTGGGCCTGCAGTTTCCTTTGTGCAAATATCCTTAAGCTTTCATTCATTTCTTACAGGTTTATTCATTTCTTATGTAAATTTCATCAAATTATGATTTTCCATGAAAATATCTATTTCATCAATGTTGTCAAACTTACTGGCATAAAGTTGTTCATAATATCCCACAAATGATGATACAGCTCAGGAGGGAAAGTGCATGAAGCCCTGGGTTCAATCTCTAGCATCTCATAAACCAGGTGTAGTGGTACATACTGATAATCCCAGTACTCAAGAGGTAGAGGCAAGAGGATCAGAAGGTTAAGGTCATCTTCAGCTACATATTGAGTCTGAGGCCAGTCTGACTACATAAGACACTGTCTCAAAAAAACAAACAAGGGCTGAAGAGATGGCTCAGTGGTTAAGGCATCTGCCTCTAGTGCCTAAGGCCCCTGGTTCAATTCCCCAGTACCCACATATACCAGACCCACAAGGTGGTGGCCCTGGTGCCCTCTCTCTCTCTCTCTCTCTCTCTCTCTCTTTCTCTCTCTCTCTCTCTCTCTCTCTCTCTCTCTCTGTATCTGCTTGAAAATGAATAAATAAAATATTTTTAAAATAAAAAAAAAGATGGCTTCAGCAGTTAAGATACTTGCCTACAAAACCTAATGACCAGGTTCAATTCCTCAGTACCCATGTAAAGCCAGATGCACAAAGTGGCCCAAGCATCTGGAGTGCACTTGCAGTGACTGGAGGCCCTGGTGTGCTCATTCTGTTTGTCTGTCTCTCTTCTCTCTATTTCTCTCTGCTTGCAAATAAGCAAAACTTTTTTTTAAAATGCCCTTTGAATATCTGTAAGATCTATGATAATGTCTGTCTCTCTATGGCAGATATTGGTAATTTGTTTTCTTTCTCTCTTACTAAGCATCTTTCAATTTTTTTCTCATGTTCATTTTTTCTACATTATTAATTTCTACTCTTTCTTATTCCCTCCTTTCTATTTCCTTCAGGTTCAATTCACTCTACTACTTCTAGATTTTTAAGTAGGTACCTCAGATAACTGCTTTTGAATCTTTATTTTTTAGAGCATATACAATTAAAGCTATAAATTTCTATCTACGCACACATATTTCATGAAAGAGACAGTAATTTGTAAAAAAATGACTTGGACTTTGGTTTGGTACTTGGTGAAAACCAGCCTGCTAGGAATCAAGAATGAGCTGAGTGGAAAAGGCTGGGAGAAAGCTTATAAGGAGAGGGTCTGATCCATTGTCTTCACTGCAGCATTGGTTTTATAGACGTTTACATCTGTCAAAGTGTACTGTTCTAGCTAAGACTTGGAGAGACTATAACAGCAGACCATGGGCGTCATTACCATCTACATGTGAGACATGAATCTAAGCATGGATGACTGTGTTGGGCCATCATCATGTACTTAGCAGCTCAAAGAGCCAGCATAATCAGAGCCAGTGTGGGAACACCATCACATAGTTACATACATACACATACATGTAAGTATATAATTAGAAAGATGAGACACAGATAGTGAGAGAGAAAAGGGTAGTATTTGCTTAATGTAGTTCATATATAATATGTGGTAGTAACAAAATATTCTTCCATTATCCTAATTTAGTGGCTTGATTGAGTCCTCAGTAAACTCACCTTGCTACCATCAAACAGACAGAGGCGTACATGTCTGCTGAGAACCTGTATGCTTGATCCTGGGAGAGGAATCATTTTACAGCTCCATAGGGTCAAAATCAATGAAACACGACTTGGTGTTGACTTAATCTGAAAGAAAATTAATTATAGAAAATTATCTTTATTATTTATAATAAGTATCCACTTCCTAAGCATCTTTTATGTATATAACTTAATAAAATAAACACAAAATTGGATGTGGCAACACACATCTGTAATCCCAGCACTTGGAAGGTAGAGGTAAGAGGGTCAAGAGCTCAAGGCTAGCCTCCACTATAAAGTGATTATTTGTCTCAAAATGAATTTAAAAGCAACCCCTCCAAAAAAACCCAAATAAGGGTCCGGGTGTGGTGGCACACACCTTTAATCCCAGCACTTGGGAGGATGAGATAGAAGAATCTCTGTAAATTCAAGGCCAGCCTGGGACTACAGGGTGAAATTCCAGGTCAGCCTGGGATAGATCTAGACCTACCTTGAAAAAACAAAAACAAAAAACAAAGAAAAAAGCCCCACAAATAAACAAGATAGCTCTCTACATATCTTAGTTAAAATGCCAAATATAGAAAGTTAAAAAAAATCAAAGCTGCAAGAGATAAGAAACTCATCACCTATAAAGGCAAACCCATCCGACTTACCTCAGACTTCTCATTAGAAACCATGAAAGCCAGAAGGGTTTGGAATAATGCTTTTCAAGGCCTAAAGAAGTATGGCTTTCAACATAGAC
This sequence comes from Zapus hudsonius, assembly GCA_004024765.1. Taxonomy (NCBI): domain Eukaryota; kingdom Metazoa; phylum Chordata; class Mammalia; order Rodentia; family Dipodidae; genus Zapus; species Zapus hudsonius. Next base: position 22,247 of record PVHP010023376.1, read on the forward strand.
TACTGTACCCAGCAAAACTATCCCTCATAATAGATGGAGAATTGAAAGTGTTCCACGAAATAAACCAGCTCTACGATTATTTGAACACAAAGCCAAAATTACAGAAGATTCTACAGGAGATATTCTGTGGGACTTTGCTAAAAGGGCACAAAGGATATGGGGTTAAAGGAAGTTGAGGCAGGATGAAGCCCCAGGTGGTCTCTGCATTGAGATTCCAGTAGGAGCTTCCCACCCTCCACCCTTAACCCTAAACCTCCCTGCTCCCTAAACAAGCCACAGTGAATCCTGCGTTCTCACCCCAGAAGGGCTGACAATAGGTGACAGCTCCAGGTGACAAATGTCTCTGCGACTATCACCATCAAATCCATGTCTATCCCGCCACTCAACTTATGCAAATTAGGCATTCACAGGTTACTTATCCCCACCTATCCACTCGTGACCACCCTGCCCTAACAAATCCCCTTGCTCTCCCCGTCCCTAATTCTACTGGCTTCTCCTTTCTATAAATATAACCCTTCTGCATACAATAAACCATATTTGTCCATCCCACCCACAGAGGCTATATCCCAAGAGTTTTCTTCTCTTTTCGGCTTGTGTCCTGTCCCTGTGCCCAGTGCTGCAGACGAGCAGGGAACTGCACTGTTCCTTCCCCAGCTCGGCCACAGACTGAACGCAGCAGCGCTGTGACCATAGCTGCTATCTGCAGCCGGCCCCTCCTCCACTGTGACTGGAGTCCACAGAGGGGAACAAACAATATTCCTCCACAGCGACCCACAGCATCCCCAGAGGAAACGAACGAATGAAACGACAATATTCCACACAGAAGAGACAAGCAATCTACCTTAGAAGAGTAATAGAGATCATGTACGGTAATCACAATCAGTGTGCTAATAATAACGGTACAGGCAACAACCCCCATAAACCCTCCATGATGGCAGGGCTTAAAGCAAATCTCAGTTATAACTCTGAATATGAATGGACTTAACTCCCCTATAAAAAGACACAGACTAGCAGAGTGGATCAGAAAAATGGACCCTAAAGAAGAGCATAAAAGGGATACAAATTGGAAAGGAAGAAATTAAACCATCCCTCTTTGCAGATGACATGATCCTTTATATATCAGACCCAAAGAATAGTATCAATAAACTCCTAAAGGTAATTTTGCCTTCAGCAAAGTGGCAGGATATAAAATTAACACACAAAAATTAGTAGCCTTTCTATATGCAGAAGACAAGCATACAGAAAAAGACATCAGAGAGACTGTCCTGTTCTAGATAAATACATACAGAAGAAGAGATTCAGGGCTGGAAGGTGTGTGCTTGTAAAGTCTACTGGCTGGGGTTCTAATCCCCAGTACCCACATAAAGCCAGGTGCAAAAAGTGACACAAGTGTTTGGCATTCATTTACAGTGTCAAAACAATCTGATGCAAGTGTACACACACATACTTACAAATAAAAAATCTTTTAAAAAAGGAAACAATTCATTTCATTTATTTTCAAAATCAGTCATTTCAGGTAAGTTGTTCATAAAGTTTTATTTTAAATAGTTACATTTTTCTTAACTAGTTATAAACTGCAATGGAAAGAACCGACAGGACTACCAGGTAAAACATATGGCCTGACCATGGACTCACTGTATCCTGGCCTCCAGGCTGGGCCTGTAGGATGAGTGGCACAGACAGCAACCATGGCAGAGCAACCAGGACAAAAGGGCGTTGCTATTTGCCCAGTTGACTCCTCTGTTGTTGGGACTGTTCTGCTTGGATTCCGGAATGTTTCCCACAGGCTCATGTGCTTGAAAACCTGGCCCCCAGCTGGCAGTGCTATTTTGGAAGGCTGTGGCACCTTTAGGGCAGAGGCGTAGATGGTGGAGGTGGGATACTACGGTTGGACCTGGAAGGTCAGAGTAGCTCTGGTTATGGCCCAACCTCCATGCATCCTGGTCTGGTGACCATCTGAGAAACTGCCACACACTCCCACTACCGCCGAGCTTCTCTGCCACACCTGCCCCACCGTTGTGGGGAAGAGTCAGTGAAGTGTGAGCCAGAATAAACTTCATCATTTAGGCTGCTGTCAGGCATTTTGTCACAGCAACGAGAAAAGTAATGCAGATTCCAAGCAGTTATTATCAATGCTCTGCCTTGGCTTCTTAAAGAGGTGTTTTATCTTTGCATGTGCATGTTTGTGTAGTGTGATGTGGTGTGTGTGCCTTGTGTGCATGCCTGCAGAGGCTAGAGGAGAACAGTGGAGGGAAATATCAGGTGTCTTCCTCTATTGCTCTTCTACACTATTTCCTTGAGACAGTCTCTTACTGAACCTAGAGCTGCTATTTTCAGTCAGGCTAGCTGACCAGCGACTCTCCTGTCTCTGCTCCCCACAGGACAGGGGTTACACATGTGCATGGCCATAACCAGCTCTTTATGTGAGTTCTGGGGATCAAACTCAGGCACTCTTGGGTTCTCATACTTAGATAGTAAATGCTCTTATCCACTGAGCCATCTCCCAGCCATTAAATAGATGTTTTGACAGAGAAAATATAGTAATCATGTGACGTGGTTACTTAGATTCATTTCAAAAGTATGGGTCAGATTGTGAATAAATAAACTGGCATCCTGATTTTTACATCTTAAGACGAGCTTCAACTAGCTTAACTTTACATTCTGCTATATGACTGTGAGCCTTTTCACTTAAATAAACTATACTGATATCTAATAATTTAGCATTTTAATTAAAATTGAGAGTTGAATAGTTCTCTGAGCACAAGTTCATAAAATTAACTATAACTTACTCAAAAGCCAAATGTAATGTTTGTGCTGATTTTCAATACAAGATACTTAACACTAAAAAGGTTCTAATGAAGGCTTAGGTTGAAGGGAAAAAGGACACTAAAATTCTGTATCACTCCTCACAAACCCCAGCCCTTCCTCTTAGGCTGTGGGGAAGGGAAGGAGGAAAAGAAGGTAACACAATTTCTATCTGCTATAAATGGTATAAAGTGGAAGTAAATAGCAAGTATTTCCTACTTCAAATACTGATATAAGAAGAATCCTTTAATAACTCAAAAATTATGATCATAAAATTCTGCCAACTTACTTGTAACATTACTACTACTGATGATGGTGGTGATGTTGGCTGTATTAGACAAACTTCCATTATCATAGCAAATATCTATGATAATAAACTTTAGAAGATGAAGGTTTATTGGTTAGGTCTTAGTCGGTGCCACTGTGCTGCTGGGCCTGTGGTGAGGCAGTGCAGTGTGGCAGGGAGTGTGGTGGAGTGATGTGCTCAGCTCACAGTAGCTGGGACACAAAGGAGAGAGGAAGGAACCAGAGCCCCTAGTAGCCTAACTTCTTTCAACTAGGCCCCCTCTTTTCAAACTTCCACCTCTGCCTAATAGAGCTATGGGTTGGGAGCTAAGCCTTTGGCACATGGGTCTTTGGGGGGCTATATGTGGATGTCTCCTCTGGACTGAAACATTACCTTAGGTCAAAGAGGCCTATGAAACTCACAAGACTCACAAGGCCCCACCCCAAAGAAATATCAGCAAAAAAATCAATTGCCAGGTGGGGAGGAGACTCATTGTAAAATACCTGCCTGTAGGACAATATATATATATAAAATACCTGCCTGTAAGTTGAGCAGGGAACTCCAGTTATACTGGTCATCACACATGCTGGTATGTGGCCTTTCAGCGAGGTGTGATGGCTTTGTTGTCAACTTGACCTGTTTAGTAATCTTGGGTGGGTTTCTGATGTTGTTCACAGGAAGCAGCCCTCTCAGTAGGAGGCAGTATAGGAGGCTCAGGGGAGTTAGAAACAAACATCCCTTCCAGGGAGGGCAGTGCAGAAAGGAAATTCCAGAGACTCAGGAAGCCAACAAGTCTGGGATAGGGTTGCAAGATGCCTCTCTAAGTCTATATAAAGGGGGAGAAAATCTCTCCCCCTTCTTCTGTTTTGCTGGTGTGTGGGGGTGGGGGTGCATTGGGGATGTCCTCTCTCTCTTTGCTTGAACCTGTGAAAGGGACCAGCCTCTTTCACCATTATGGACCTTCCCCTAGATCTGTAGCTTCAATAATTCCCTTCCTCCCATAACCATGCCTGGTTTAGAGGTTCATCCCAGTGGTGTGTGGCTGACTCTGTCACAGGATCCTAATTACTATCACTCATGCTCTTGTAAGTAGCCCCAATATTCCCACTGGTTCACAAAACTGGACTTGGATGGAATCATTTCTCTGGTGTGCCATGACCCTTCTCTATCTGGGGTGAATAGAAATAGTCTCTCCTAAACAGGAATGCTTAACCAAACCACAGTACTACCATTTACTGAGTTCTTATCCTGTGTCAAGCATTGTTCTATATAATGTAATTCTGGCACCAGATAAAAAAAAATTGAGGATAAGATAGAATTATTTTCTTTGTAATAATAAGAGAAAAAAGCAATAAACAGGGGAAACAAGATAAAATTGAGGCACCAATTATGAAAATATTATTTCAAAATTACATGACAGAAAGTTTCCTGCTATACAATGGATTTATCAATTTACATGTTATTTGCATAATGTACTGGGACAGAAGCTGGAAAGGGAACCGTTTTACCATTAGTAACTGCACTTACAGTGCCTTCTTTAGCATCCCATATTAGGTCTCTGAAGGCCAGCTCTGATGCTGTGAGCTCTGGATGTAAGAAGTAACTTGCTCGAAATTGATTCCCTGCAAAAGAATGTTCCCTTTTATTTTCTTACAGAAAGAGGAATAAAATTCAAAAACAAAAATCCATAATTTTAGCTACAAACTTAGGAAACAATTTCCAAAATGCCAAGCTGCTTACAAAGAACTTGGTTTTCATCATAGATGTGCTAATATATTTTTATGCGTTAAACAAGATACAAAATTTAAAGTTTTAAACAGAAGAGATCTATTATTCTATTTTTTTATGTGTGTGCAGTATGTATGGGACTGATGGGTAAATGAGCCACTAGAGGGAAGGCAGGGAGAGCTAGGCTGGTAATTTAGGAGTCATATTTCTGAAACAAAGAAAGGGGCTGGAACCCAAAGTACCCACACACACATGGTCTCTGACAGGACCAAGGGGCCTTGCTCATTGCCACAGGGAAGAGGAGGAAAAGGTGAGCAGTAATGGTGAGGCTTAGCATTTTCCACAACTTGCTTTGGTTATGGCAAAAAAAAGAAGAAGGAAGAAGAAGAA
>PVHP010023377.1:0-27267 GCA_004024765.1 Zapus hudsonius
GTATCTAAAATTGACATAATTAAGCCCATTATATTACTTCACATGTTCTGCTCATTACACATCCCGTGGAAGGAAGTCACTCATTTGATACCCTGACATTCTCAATCTCTTCAGTAGCTGATGTGATGACTATTCAGAAAGTTGCTATCCTTGAAAGCTAAGTGCTCTCTGAATCTCTGAAACTTGTAACCAAAATGTAGTACAGCCATACAATTAACTATTATTCAGCATTTAACGAAGTACCAACACATGTTACAACAAAGATAAACTTCAACTATGATACTTTCACAAGACCTGCACAATAGTGCATTCATCTACATTTTGGCATGGATGTCGGAGGAGGGCAAAAAAAAAAAAAATCAACCATAACAACAAATAGCAACAACAAAACCTGAGAGAGATAGAAAAGTCTTACTTTCAGAATTTTCACATATTATTTTAAATGCCATTTTCAACAAAAAAAACTTTAAGGCACACACAAAAATAGCTTGTAATCAGGAAAAGGGGCATTTAATAGATATTTTCTCTAAAGAAATCCAACACATTACTTGCTAAACAGCTAGCTTTTTTATTTACTTATTTCACTTTGTAATAGCTTTTTATATGAGAAAGCAACAGAGAGAATGATTGTGTTTGTACATGTGCACCAAAATCTCTTGCCACTGCAAATGAACTCCAGACACATACACCACTTTGTGCATCCAGCTTTACTTGGGTACTGGGGTATTGAACCTGGGCCAGCAGGCTTTGCAAGTAAGCACCTTTAACCACTGAACCATCTCTCTGGCCCCCTTTTTTTCTATTAGCATTATTGTTTAAAATAATGGGATTTCATATGACATCTTCATACATGTATTTAATGAACTTTAATCATATTCACCCTTCATTAACCTCTTTTGTACCCCCTTCTCTTTCAGTAAGCTACAGAGTGAGATGCTATCTCAAAAACAACTCAGTTATTGCCAATGGTATCCCAATTCTCCTGCTCTCTGTGTAATTATTGTCTCCTTCACCTTTGTTTTCATCCCTCCCACATCTTAAATTTCCAGAACCTTCCCGAACAGCTGGAGACCAACCCTTCTATGAGCTTTTGTGGGAGAAACTTCATATATCCATATTTAGTAGTTTCACTACTGAAAGTGGTAGCAATAATTTGGACCAAAGAAATTAATAGTCAACTGTGCCATCTTTAATTGAGAAAGTGAATCAAAATGTTGAAAATACTCCCCCAAACTCATTTTCAGGATTTCTATTCGTATTGTACATAAAATGAATTTTACCAACTTTCATAAAGATAAAAGCAGGTTTTAATAGCACTTACAAGCCATATGCATCCTAGTATGTCTTTCTCTGAAGCACTTACATTGTTATTGTGAAGATATTCAATTGCTCGAAGTATCTGGAAGAGGTATTTTCTAAGTCGTTTACTCTCTAGTCCATGACAATAATGTTGCAACTCATCTAATACTGTGTGGTCAATAAATTCAAACACCAAATGAATTTTCTTTTTCTGTCTAAACACGTCAATCAGATTGACCAGGTTTTCATGATGAAATTGCTATTGACAAAGAAAACAGATGTAATAAAATTATTTCAGACATAATTATACAAATAACATCCAGGATCAATGTGAGTTCAAGGTTTGAGACTACATAGTGAATTCCAGGTCAGCCTAGGCTAAAGCGAGACCATACCTTGGGGAAAAAATAATGCTAATAATAATTTTAGAAAAAAATAAATAAAATAATTTTAGGGCTGAAGAGATTGCTCAGTGGTTTAGGCACTTGCCTGCAGAACCTAATGTCCTGAGTTCGATTCCCTAGTGCCCACATGGAACCAGATACACAAAAGGGGTGCATGCATTTTAAGTTCATTTGCAGTGGCTGGAGGCCCTGGTGTGACCATTTCTCTGTCTCTGTGCTTGCAAATAAATAAATAAAATTTTAAAAAAGTAATTTTAGGAGCTGAAGAGATGGCTCAGGGGTTAAAGCCTGATGGCCTGGGTTTGATTCCCCAGTACCCATGTAAAGCAGGATGCACAAAGTGGGCATATATCTGGAGTTAGTTGCAGTGGCAGGAGACACTGGCAGGCCCATTCTTTCTCTCTTGAATAAATATTAAAAATTTTTTTTAAATATCAAAAATGGGGACTGGGAGATGCCTCAGTGGTGAAAGGTGCTTGCAAAGCCTGATGGCCCACGTTCATTTCCTCAGTTCTCACAGAAGAAAAAGACCAAAGCACAAAGTGGCGCATGAATCTGAAGTTCATTTGCAGGGGCAAGAGGCCCTGGCTCACCCAGGCTTATTCATATTCTCTCTTTCTCTCTCTCTCTCACTCACACAAATAAACAAAAGTTTAAAAAATAAAAAGTAGCCAGGCAATGGACTGGAAAGATGGCTCGTGGGTTAAGGCAAAGTCAAATAACAGGGGTTTGATTCCCCAGTACCCATGTAAAGCCAGATACCCAAAGTGGCACATGCACCTGGAGTTCATTTGAAGTGGCAGGAGGCCCTAGTGTCCATTCTCTCTGTGTGTGTCTCTGCTTGCAAATAAATAAATATTTTTAAAAATAGCCGGGCATGGTGGTGCACGCCTTTAATCCCAGTACTTTGGAGGCAGACATAGGAGGATCACTGTGAATTTGAGGCAGCCTAGAACTAGAGTGAGTTCCAGGTCAGCCTGGGCTAGAGTAAAATCCTACATCAAAAAAATCCCCAAATAAATAATTAAATAAATAATTAAAAATGGCCATGTATCAGCCTAGGAAACAAGTGAGGTTTAGTATTTTATGTAGCTTATTCAATTTTTTTTAACGCATTGACCTACTATAATCAATTCTAAAAATATTTAGTCTTTCTTTCAAATTATCAAAAATAGTTAATCATTTGGACCAAAATTTAATGGATATTAAAAACTTAATGTGCTGGGCATGGTGGTGCACAATGGCTCACAGCTTTAATCCCAGCACTGGGGAGGCAGAGGTAGGAGGAGTGCCATGAGTTCAAGGCTACCCTGAGACTTCATAGTGAATAGTCAGCCTGGGCTAGAGTGAGACCTTATCTTGAAAAACCAAAAATATAATTAAAAAAAAACTTAATCTGATATTTTCATTATCAGATTCATTTAAAACTATACTTTTACTTTTTAATTGCCTTTGTTCCAATAACACAATATCAACTTTTCTAGTTTTCTGTAACTAACAGAGACTAAAATCCTTGGAACATGACTAATAGAAAAATATAACAAAACATGCCAGATATGCTTCCTATTTTTGCTCCCGACTGCCCTGTTTGGCAAGATGCCCTGGAGCTGCAGCAATGAGCTGCAGAGTGCTCTGGGACACTACAGTATTATCACCCACGTAAGGAAAATACTGGCTTCCTGTCTAGTCTTTACTGTAAAGGCAAAGGTAGTAAAGGGGTAACATGACCCAGTAAGCATCAGGGAAGATTTGGCAAGGTATTGAATAAGCTATTTTCTTATCTAAACCAAGAAAGCCCTACAAACATTCTTTTTAATTGGTCTAATTTTACTTTCCTCCACTACGAAACAACTTTTGTATAGATATTCTATTGTGCTACCTGTAATTTAATGAAATTTGAACAGATAATTCAATTCAAATTGAATCAATTTGGTAATCATTTTAGATTAAGAATATTAACTACTCCAAGAAATGCCTTAGTGGAATTAGGTTCGTCAAATTAAAAGGTTCACAACTATAGTGTCAAGGTGGTGGCATGTTCCAGTACTGTAGAAGCTGAGGCAGAATGGAAGGCTTGAGGCCAGTCTGGGCTACATAGTGAAATGGAAGGAAGGAAGGAAGGGAGGGAGGGAGGGAGGGAGGGAGGGAGGTGAAATAAGAAAGACAGAGGGATGGAGGGAAGGAGAAAAGCCCATAAAAAAGTCAATGAGAATAGTTAAGATGTCCTATCATAATTCCCGTAACAGTTGTAAAGAATAAAACACATTTTCAGTTAATTTCTCTATTACTGACACTGCAGGTTAGTTTTACAAAGTGATTAAGTAGAAAAAAAAATCATCCTAGTCAGGTGTGGTGGCGAACACCTTTAATTCCAGGGCAAGGTAGCAGGATCACCCTGAGACTACATAGTGAATTCCAGGTCAGCCTGGGCTAGAGGGAGACCCTACCTCGAAAAACAAATAAAAAACAAAAATCATCTTAAATGCAACAGAGTTAAAAAAAAGAATAAGTACACTGCCTTGTCTTCTAAGTAGATTTTTCATCTATGTGTATAATTGCCTCATAGCATTGTTTTAGGCCATCAGGACAGGGTACTAAGCATCTCTCACAAAACTTCAACATCTTCACTGGTTTTAACTTTACATTAACTAGAAATAAAACAGTTCCAAAGGTCCATAGGTGCTCAATATATCTCTTCTATTTAGAAAGTAAACTGATTTGTTTTATCTATCTCAAATAAATATATGTCTTTTGTATTAGATAAAGACAAGCAAAAACACCTATTTTCTTGTTTGCTCACATCTAGAACATCAAGACCACAATGTCAAGGTCATAAACCAGGGACTGGGGATTGTAGCTTGGCTGGTAGAACTAGCATACATGAGGCACCACAGAAGCCAGGCACGGTAGTGCACACATGTAATTCCAATACTGGGGAGGATGAGAAGTTCAAGTTCACCTTCAGCTACACAGTAAGTTTGAAGATAGCCTGGGACACATGGGATTTTGTCTCAAAAAAATCATAAATCAGATGAAAGCCTCTGGATTCCAGTGAATAGAATGCAAGTATTTTGAAGGGTTTCTTCAGTCACTAGTTCATACCCAATCCTCAAGGAGTGTTAACACCTCTTTTTGCATGGTTCCCAAACTGACCTGGCACACCTAATCTCTCTTGGTGCTACACATAGGAAACTACCTGTAGGCACCTATTGGTCTTTGGTTAAATATTCTTGCCACCTAAACTTCAACATTTCCAAAGCTGACTTACTTCCCAAATGATGTCTCTTGAAGCCTTTCAATTTTCTATCAATTGTAGCAGCCGCTGAACTTCAAGACACCTTTAACATCTGCTTTCCTGACTTCCTCATTTTCAGCCTTCTAATCCATTGTGCACAAGGCTAGATTTAGTTTGCTAACTCTGAATATAGAAAATCAAGAGGATTGGTTTATTTCTTGAAATGGGATTTCTCTTTTCCCAGTCTGGCCTTGAACTCACTATTCAGCCTAGGATGGCGCTACCACACCCAGTTTTATGTGGTGCTAGGAGGGAACCCAGGGCTTTGTGCATGCCAGGCAAACACTCTGCCAATTCTTTCTCTTTTTTTTTTTGAGGTAGGGTTTCGTTCTAGTCCAGGCTGACCTGGAATTCACTATGTAGTCTCAGGGTGGCCTTGAACTCACGACGATCCTCCTACCTCTGCCTCCCAAGTGCTGGGATTAAAGGCGAGCGCCACCACGCCCGGCACACTCTACCAATTGAGTTACATCCTCAGCCCCTAAAACCAGGTTTTGATTCCTTAGTCTAAGACTGTAAGGTCTGCCTCTAATGTACCACATTCTATCCTCCATCTTCCACACAGGAAACTACAGACGTCACTTCTTTCTCATTTCACACTTGCTTTTTTTTTCCTGCTTTAGCCTGAATGTATGCTCTTCCCCTATTTGTAACTCAGTTTCTCCCTCTTAACTGAATCCTACACATCCTTTTTTAAAATATGTGTTTATTTTCATGAAGGAGAAAGAGAGAATGGACATGCCAGGGCTTCTTGCTGCTGCAAATGGACTCGATGCATGTACTACTTTGTGCATCTGTCTTTATGTGGGTACTCAGGAATCAAACCCCAGCCAGCAGACTGCAGCCAATCACCCTTAACCACTAAACCATCTGCACAATCCTACAAATCCTTTAAAGACAAATGCATGTCCTATTTTCTCTAAGAAACCTTCCCTGCTGAATAGGACCTTGTGGCATTTATTAGTCACTTTTGGGGGAGGTCTTGCTCTAGCCCAAGTTGACCTTGGACTATGTAGTCTCAGGCTGATCTTGAACTCACATCGATCGTCCTACCTCTGCCTCCCAAGTGCTGGGACTGAAGGAGTAAGCTACCAGTGGTGCCAGCCACTTTTAATCGGTGTTATTTCTACATGCCTTCCTGTCTTTGGCTAAATTATAAAGTTCTTTTAACCTCTTTAGCACAATACCTCACACAAAGCAAACATTTTTATCAAGTATTAAACGTTTCTGAATGACTTCACAATATTGGCATAATTTTGTTACATTATACATGAGCACATACATCTTGTATCACTATATAAAATTACATAAATCTAGACAATATGGGTTTGTCATGATGTCTTAGTATGTGTTAACCGACATGTTCTTTTATTTTTAATTATTTTATTTTTAATTAAAAGCATATGCTTTTAATTCCAAACAATTTTTCTTTTGGCTTACACAAAGAAGGCAAAAAAAAAAAAAAAGCGCCCCATGTGCTGGTGCAAGCCTATAAACCACTGGGGAGAATAGGGCTCCTGGTCAGCCTGGGCTACATACTCTATCTGGGCAAGATACTCTATCAAGAAAAGCAAAATATAAAAAGGCAAAAGCAGCAAACCTTTAGAAACTTTATTTCTCTCGTTGCAATTTTGTTGACTGATTTTTCTGGTTTCTCGTAGAATATCTTAATGGCCACTATCTGTCCAGTGTCCTTGTGCTTGCATTTCATGACCATTCCGTAACTTCCCTCTCCCACTTTGCCAAGGGTTTCATACATCTCCATTGTCAAGCCTGGCTTCTACTTCTTCAGAGAAAAGGAAAGGAAAGGAAAACGTTAAACGCTTGCACTTGTATTTATTCAGGCTGGATAACGTCTAGACCCAGTAACTCGACTTCCACCCAGCCTATCTGCGCCCCAACACCATCCCGGGGCTCGCGGAGCCCCTCCAACTGGTCTGTGTCCCCGAAGCCTGCTTCCAGCCGGGGAGAAGACGGGCAGGCTCCCCGCTCCATGGCCTCCCCCTCGGCAGGCCCCCTCCAAGGCCTTCCCCCTGCCGGTCCCCCCTCCACGGCCACCCCGTGCCCCGGTCCCCCGCCCCGGTCCTGACAGCCGCTCCGCCTCAGCCCATGCTGCGCCGCGCTGCGCTGCGCTCGGCGGCCCGGCTCTCCTCCTCCTCCTCGCAGCCCAGCCGGCCGCGGGGCTCCAACCCTGCGCTCCCCGGCGACCCGGCTCCCATGGCAACCGGGAGGGCGCCGCATTCGGGCCCACTGCGCAAGACCGGAAGCCTGCGGGCGCGGCGCGGCCGGGAAGCGAAGGTGAGAAGCCGCCCAAGCCGGCTCCGGGTGGGCGCCGTGCGTACGTGCGGGCAGCGCAAGCGTCCCGCGTCTGGTTTTGAACCCGGGATGCGAGCGTGACTGCAGGTCTAGGGAGCCAGGAAACACGGTGCGGTTGTTTTCCAAATTCTCTGGCTCGACGTGAACCTCACCCCAGATGTTCAACGGACACGTGGTTCTTTAATCAGGAACCTTGGGGCGGGCAGAGGATGTAGCGCACTGGTGAGCACATACTTGGCCTGCCGAGCCTCGCTGGTTCAACCCCCTTCCTTGAACTTCCTCTCTGCTTTCCCAACGTTTCCATCTTAATTAGTGACCCCTTTTTAAAGTCCTCAGTACACGGCAGACTCTAAACCTTAGAAAAGCAAAGCCCTGCTTGCCATATGGAGTGTTGTATAAGGGCACCCATGGATAGATATTAAAATCACCTGAAGAGCTTTTTTAAAAAAAATTATTTGCAGGAGAAAGAAAGGGTTGCCGGGCACTATAAGCGCTGCAAACGAGCTCCAGATGCATGTGCCACTTTGTGCATCTGGCTTTATATGCGAGTACTGTTTGATTCCCCAGTACTCACGTGTAAAGCCAGATGCACAGAGGGAAGCAGCGGCTACACGCCCTGGGATGCCCATTCTCTGTCTCTCTCTGCTTGCAAACAAAGAAATTTCTTTTAGGGCTGGGGAGATGACTCAGCGGTTAAAGGTGCTTGCCTGGGCTCAACTGCCCAGTACCCTGTAAAACCACATGCACAAAGTGGTGCATGTATCTGGAGTTTGTGTGCAGAGCAAGAGGCCCTGGTGTGCCTATTTTCATTCTCTATTGGAAATTAATAATTTTTTAAATTAATTTTTTTTAAAGAAGGCCATGAAGGGCTGGAGAGATGCCTAAGTGGTTAAGGCACTTGCCTATAAAGCCTGGCCACTGTTGTGCCAGATTTTGGGGTCCCCAAAGACAACCCAGGAGTCAAAATGAGGCAATCACATTAGGATCTTTATCGCAGGCTACAGCCAGGTCTCTCTCCTTACAGGGAGACAAGCCCTGAGCCCAGAATTAGCAGGGTTTTTTAATAGGAATTTAAGTAAGGGTAGGGGGTTTCCAACTTGGCAATTACATGATTGGTTGACATTTAGCAATCATTTAGCAAGCATAAAAATGTATTTTGGCTATATTGAGCTGATACCATAACATCTTGACCTCTCACAGTGCTGTGTAAGCTAAAGAAATGGGTACAAGGCAAAATTCAAAACTGAGTATGTGGCAATCATGTAGTTTTAAAGTCTTCCAAACAACATACATGAGTCAAAATAACTTTTCAGAACACAAGCAATTTCCCAAAACATGCTTATTAATTATTTCTGCACTTGGGTGTCCTGCTTATTGTCCAGGGTTACAATCTAACCTAGTATAAACTATTCTCTGTCTTATCTTCAAGGACTCCTTTCAGCAAGGTTTATTTTAAAATAGCTGTGCTTATGCTAAGATCATGTTATGCTTTATTGCGGGTCTCATTCTCACATCCCCCCTTTTTCTTGTAAATGAGGCCTAATCATGGGTCCCCTGATATTAATTTTAAATTTTTTTATGGGTTGGTATTGGGACCTTAGCATTATTGTTTTTCCCCATATTGTCTATGATTAAGGGATACATACTGAGATCTGAGTATAGGGCCCTACCACAAGTAGTAAGGGACCAGCTGTTTTAAGTAGATAATTTTTTAAATATTTTATTTATTCATTTTCAAGCAGAAAGAGAGAGAGACGGGTACCCAGAGAGGGACTCAAAGTCAGTGTATCTGCAACAGGACAGCACATCTGAGGCTCCAGGCTTCCCAAAAGAGGGAAGGCCACATGGTCAGCATGGCCTTAACTTATCCTAGCAGATTACATGATGCTGAGAGTCATAGAGCTCCTTGCAGGTCCCCAAGAGTCTCAACTACAGAGCCGTCACTGACCTCTAAAATACAATGCATAGTTAAATTTGGCTGCCTGCATGGTCTTAAATACCCAGTAAAAAAAACCCACAAAATAGTACAATATTAATAAAGATTCAGACTAATAGGCTCCCCTGTCTGATGCCAACTTACAGTACTAAGCTCTTATATTAACTTGTGTCTTCTGCCACTGCCTGGACCTGATTAGCCAGCTACTGTTTGCTTTAAGAGTCTTTGGGTAAAAATCCAAAAATTGTCCTCATCAGTTATAATCATAATAATTATTGATCTATATTAGTCCAATCTCTCCTTGCTATGCTTTATAAAAAATGTTAATATAAAAATATTTTAAAACTCTACATGTTTGTGCTTGCTAAGATTAATAATGCTAGTTGTTTAACAATGTCTCTTTGCTTTAAGTTATAAAAATGAGCCAGATTCTTCTGCCACTAATGGGATTCTCTTAAGATTTGTAACACAATGAACCCACATACCACTAGGGATTTGGGCCCATTATTATATCAAATGATATAGATTGACAATTATACCAGCTAACATGTCACCAGAGACCTAAAGGCTCCCCTCCAGGTCAAACTCTGGAGGACACCTGCCCCTGACAAAGAGACTACAGCCTTGCTCTGGTCACTCTGAAGCTGACCGAAGCACGGCAGAAGCCTGAGGAACTCAACATGGGATACCAAGGAAAATGGACATAATATCGACCAGTCATACTGGTGTTTGCTGTTCTGGTTAAAAAATTATCTACTTCTTGGGCTGGAGAAATGGCTCAGCGGTTAAGGTACTTGGCTCCAGTGCCTGAGGCCCCCGGTTCAATTCTCCAGTACCCACATAAGCCAGACCCACAAGGTGGTGGCCCTGGTTTTCTCTCTCTCTCTCTCTCTCTCTCTCTCTCTCTCTCTCTCTCTCTCTCTCTCTCTCTCTCTCTCTCCTTGCAAAGCCAGCCATCCTGGGCTCAATTCCCCAGTACCCACAAGCCAGATGCACAAAATGGTGCACAGAGTTCATTTGCAGTGGCAAGAGGCCCTGGAACACCCATACTGACTTTCTCTCTCAAATAATTTTTTTAAAAAGACACTTACAAAGCCTACAGGCCCAGGTTCAATTCCCCAACAATCAACTTAAAGCCAGATACAAAAAGCACAGGTGTCTGGTATGTGTTTGCTGAAAGGTCATCAATGGAATTTCTCCCCTGACCTATTTACTCAATGACTAAGGACAAACAGCAGATGGCCAGGGGTATCCTCCATGGCCAGAGGTTATCCTACAGGAGGGAAGCAGATCAGTAAACATAGGGTTCAAGCCTTCTGGCTATCTTATCAAGGATACAGACCTATGGCCCAAAGTTCACAGATGAGGCAATAGGGAACCAATCAACCTCATGAATTAGCTAATCACCCTTGCATAGTTTGTTCCCACCACTGGCTGCACTAATCATTTTTTAAAAAATGCCTTATGATTTTCCCGCCATGTGATGTGATCTGCTGTGATATAATTCAAATCTCCTGCTCTGCAGTTTTATGCTTTAAAAGGAGCCTTTGAGTTCTACTCAGAGTTGCCTTCTTGCTAGAGGGTGGACCCCTGCATTGCTGTTTTGCTGTCTGGAGAAATAAACGCTCTTGCTTTTGCATACCTGAGCGGTGGTCTTCACTGGGATGATTTGCAGACCCTGTCATCTGGGGGCTCGTCCTGGATTGCCTCCTTGTGACCCCAACCACATTGAGTGCTTCAGAACCTCCAGCCGGCTGGTGAGAGCTTTCCTGTCCTGTCTTTGTCGGTGATGGTCTAAGTTTTTCTGGGGTTCAAACCAAATCTGGAGGCCTGGGTGATCCAGGCTGACGAGCTATTGGCACCCCCACCACGAGGGATGAGTGATGACTCCCACCCTCTGGTAAGGGACTCTGTCCCATCTGTTTCTGGGGACTCTGTCCCATCTGTATCAGAACTGGAGTTTAGCAGGTTACTGCCAACGGAGCCCATGACCAACAGGATAGGCTGCCGCTCCATGTTTCTGTCAGTTTTGAATTACAGATGGCTCAGTAGTTTCTGTTTCACCTCTCGAGAGTTTTTACTGCAATTGCATTTCAAATCTGTGCCAGTGCCATAAATTCAATATAGTGTTTCGTGTGTATCTGTCTTTGACTGTTGTTTGTGTGTCGATTGCTGTTCTAGGAAATGGGGCACACAACTTCAACCCCGCTAAACCATAATGCTTGACCACTTCCAGGATTTCCAAAAGCAAGCAGTTGATTTGGGACTGATGGTCTGCAAAGGCAAATGCCTTATTTTTTGCAGAAACGAATGGCCTAACTTGAACATAGGATGGCCAAAGGAAGGCTGTTCGATCTCCCCACTATTTATAGAGCAAAAAATGTGATATACAGAACCCCTGGCCATCCAGACCAGGTTCCATATATTACCACTTGGCAAGTTCTATTAGAGCCCCCCCAGATGGTTAAAGCCCTGTCTCCCACCTACCCAGCCTGTTATTGCAGTGACCAAGGAGAAAGAGTCACCAGAGAGAGAAGCAGCAATGCTGTCAGCACCTCTCTACCTAGTCCTTCCCTCATCTGGGAACCCTGGTGAGGAGCTGCTGACGGCTCCCCCTCCCTACTCACAGGGAACAAGGGGAAGCAGGGGAATCCATTCTTAGGCCCCCCCCCACACACACACGGGCTTGCACTCACAGGGAAGAACTGCCAACTGCAGGATCCTTGATGTTCTCACTGCGAGCTGTGTATCCCCCAGATGCCCAAGGGAGGCAACAGTCCACTAGCCCTTTTTTACCAGTGATTTATATAATTGGAAATTGCAGAATTCCCTACTTTCTGAAGAGCCTGACAAACTTATTTACTCCTCAGCCTACCTGGGATGACTGCCATCAGTTAATGCAGGTTCTCTTCACCACTGAGGAGAGAGAGAGGATTATTTCAGAGGCTTGTAAGCTTGTTCTGGGCCCTGGTGGGAGACCTACAACCCTCGAACCCATCATCAACAGTGGGTTTCCCTTCACCCGGCCTGACTGGGACTTCAACACGAAGGAAGGTAAGGAGAGATTGAAAGTCTACCGCCAGATTCTAATGGGGGGGGTGTGTCTTCGGCAGCCTACAAATTTGTCTAAGGTTAGCCAGATTTGCCAAGAGCCAAATGATTATAGACCCGTCTAAGAAGTGAACAAGCATGTGGAGGACATACACCCCCCAGTCCCCAACCCACATACGCTTCTCTGTTCACTCCCTCCTGGGCGGGTCTACTACACTGTTCTGGACTTGAAGGATGCCTTCTTCAGCCTGCCCTTGGCCTCATACAGCCAAACACTCTTTGCATTCAAGTGGCTTGACCTGGAAGACTACAATGGACAATTGACCTGGACCAGATTACCCAAGGATTCAAAAACTCCCCAACAATCTTCAATGAAGCCCTACATGAAGACATGGGTGAGTACAGATATACCCACCCAGACATTAGCCTTTTACAGTACGTAGATGATTTGCTGATAGCTGCTGAAACCTGGGAAGCATGTACTAAAGCCACCAGGGAGCTACTGGAGTCTTTGAGGCACCTGGGATATCGGGTATCTGCCAAGAAAGCTCAACTTTGCCTGACTGAGGTAACCTACCTGGAGTACATACTCAAGGGGGGGCCAAAGGTGGCTACCAGAAGCAAGGAAAGAGACTATTCTCAGAATTTCCCAGCCAACTAATAAGAGAGAAATAAGGGGATTCTTAAGGTCAGCAGGATTCTGCCAACTCTGGATTCTCAGGTTTGCTGAGAAAGCCAAACTATTTTATGAAGCCAAAAAAGGGGGAACCCCACTAATCTGGACAGAGACTATGACTCAGGCCTTTGATGAAATAAAAACCTCCTTACTGAAGGCCCCAGCACTAGCCCTGCCAGATATTACCAAGTCCTTCCACTTATTTGTGGAGAAAAAAAAGGAATAGCCAAAGGAGTCCTGACACAAGCCCTTGGGCCCTGGAAATGGCCTGTGGCCTATCTATCCAAGAAACTAGATCCTGTGGCTGCTGGATGGCCCTCATGCCTCCACATAGTAGCTGCAACTGCTGTCCTCATCAAGGACTCAAACAAACTAATGTTGGGGCAAACCATCAAGGTGACCACCCCTCACACCATCAAAAGGGTCCCCAGGCATCTGCCTGACCGATGACTGACCAATGCCAGACTAACACATTATCAGGCTCTACTCTTGAATCCTCCCCAAGTACAGTTTACCACTAGCAGTGTACTTAACCCAACTACATTGCTGCCTGACCTGGACCTGGACAATCCTCTGCATAACTGCCAGGAGATCCTGAGCCATATACACAGTATGTGACCTGATCTTGCTAATTTACCACAGAAGATGAGACTGGGCAATGGCTCTGCCCTCAGGCACATCAGCCCAAAGGGCTGAATTGATCGCTTTAACTAAGGTGCTGCAGATGGGGAAGGGGAAAAGCTAAATATCTACATGGATAGTCGATATGCCTTTGCTACCATGCATGTCCATGGAGCCATTTATAAGGAGAGGGGCCTCCTCATGGCTGAAGGAAAAACAATAAAGAATAAACAGGAGATTCTGGAGTTGTTGCAGGCCATTTGGATGCCACAAAAAGTGGCAATTATGCACTGTCCTAGGAACCAGAGAGGGACTGACCCCATCACGAGAGGAAATAATTAGGAAGACTTGGTTGCTAAAGAAGCAGCCCTACAGACTGTAACTGTGGAGACTCTTAATTTGCCTAAGCTAGCCTCACCCACCTTACTGGACAATCCCAAGTACACATCAGAAGAACTCTGAAGGATCAAATCAGACTTAGAAGCCTACAAAGTGAACAGATGGTACCGAACCACAGAGGGTCAAATCATCCTGCCTTCAGATTTTGCCTACTGCCTGACCCATCAGATACATCAAAGCACTCACCTAGGAGAAAAGAAAATAAAAGACCTGCTGAGAAAGACCCACCTCAAGGTTTTTCAAAGGTTGAGAGAGCTGTTACCCATTGTCCAACCTGCCAAATAGTCAACGCCAAGATGAGCGCTGACACCAAGGAGGCAACAGAGAATGAGGAACTCGGCCAGGAGCCGACTGGGAAATAGACTTCACTGAGGTAAAACCCGGGATGTATGGATATCAATATTTATTGGTTATGGTAGATACCTTTTCAGCATGGACTGAAGCATTTCCCACTGAAAGAAAAACAGCAACTAGAGTCACAAAGAAGCTACTGGAAGAAATCATCCCCAGGAATGGCCTCCCCACTCTCCTAGTTTCGGACAATGGTCCTGCCTTCATTTCTCAGGTAACCCAACAGGTAACTAAAACTGTGGGGTCAAATTGGAAATTGCACTGTGTATACCAACCCCAAAGTTCAGGACAGGTAGAAAGGATGAATCAGACATTAAAGGAAACCTTGACTAAATTAGCCCTTGAAACTGGCAGTGACTGGGTCTCTCTCCTCCCCTTTGCTCTTTTTAGTTAGAAATGTCCCCTATACTTTAGGGTTAACCCCCTTTGAAATTATGTATGCTAGACCTCTGCCTCCTCTGCCCAACTTAAAGGCAGAAATACTGGATGAATTTGATAAACACCAGTTTTTGTCCTACCTACAAGCGTTATACCAGGTCCAGGAGTGGCTCAAACATCAATTGCAGGCACGATAACCCAGAGACCAGGTTATCATGAAACGGCATTGAAAAGAAACCTTGGAACCTGGCTGGAAAGGACTCTACACTGTCATCTTAACCACCCCAACGAAGGTAGACAGAGTCCCTGCCTGGATCCATCACACCCACGTGAAACGCGCAAACATCTCCTTGGATCCTGACAGCTCTGACCCCGTGACAGCACTGAGTGACAGACCTACAGAACCAGACTAAGACACAGGAAAATGGAGGATACAATGGACAGAGGACCCAACCAAGATAACACTAGTCAAATACCAGATAAGTTAACTCTGGGGACAAAAATGCTCTTAACTCTAATGACTTTTTATACTTGGAATACATACATGTAGAGGGTATCCTAACCCACATCAACCCCATAATCTGACTTGGGAAATAATGGATATGTCCACACAGGACATTATTAGGTGTCCAATGTGGATCCCCCCCAATACCTGGTTTCTGGAATTAGGATTTGACCTCCATGCGTTGTTCCCAGATCGGGGACATTGGGACCTACATCATGGCTATTTTTATATATGCCCTGGAAAGCTTACCAGACTTAATAGTCAGAAATGGAAAAAGCAGTGTTGGGGAGCCACAGATTATTTTTGTAGATCTTGGAGTTGTGTGAGTACAGGGATCTATATTGGATGGCCTCCATACAGGATGATCTCATTCAGCTGACCAGGAATGTCATGCCAGACATACTACATCATGGCTGTGGGGCCTCAACGTGTCCCTGTAGCACAAGTTGTAATCCTCTGATGTTGTTTTTAATAAAAGGTGCTGGTCCTGAAGTCTGTGCGGGGTTTTCCTGGGCCACGCAGGCAGGGAGGGAGCGCCCTGAGGAAGCGGGGCTGAGTTGAGCCACACGTCTCTCTGTGGTCCCGGCTGGCTGCTGGGGCTCCGGGAGCTTGTCCAGCTGACTGGCACTGGCTGGCCGGCACCCTCGGGAGGCGCCGGGGGAGGTTCGCCCCGAGTTACAGCTCTGGAAGTGGCTGTGGTGTTCTGCTGATGGCGGCAGCGGAGGACCTGGGCAGGGAGGGAGCAGGCATGCTCCAAGTGGCAGTGATGGTGGCGGCGGCTGTGGGGTCAGCGGACCCAGACAGCCGTGGAAGCATGTCCATGGGCCTGAGAACCCGCGGAAGTGTTACAGCTCTTGGAAGCATGGCTTCCTGTGTGTTCAGCTCATCTCTTCAGAGAGAATAATGG
Organism: Zapus hudsonius; assembly: GCA_004024765.1. Classification (NCBI taxonomy): domain Eukaryota; kingdom Metazoa; phylum Chordata; class Mammalia; order Rodentia; family Dipodidae; genus Zapus; species Zapus hudsonius. Next base: position 16,139 of record PVHP010023377.1, read on the forward strand.
GCAGAGACCTGGGGGAAAGGTGTGGAAAATATTCCTGTTTATTGTAGGAGCCCCTTTGGTTAAATAGAGATAGAGGAGGAGGTAGGGGAAGAAATGGGCAATGGGGATTGGCAGTAATCAGTGACCTGTGAATACCTGCTTTGCATGTAGATGTGAGCTTGGGCACGTATCAGATGGTGGGGGCAGAGGAACTGCCACCTTCCAGGCACAGCTGGGTGCGAACCTGGATTCATGTGGCTTGCTCAGGGATCCTGGAGTGTCAGGGTTAATGATGGAGCTGGGAAACTCCTACCGGATTACCACCGGGGTTTCAAACCTGTTCAAACACCGTGTATCCTTTGTCCTCCGTGTCCCATTAGCAATATCAACACTCTGAAATTATACTTTACACATAACAGTAAAAAGGATGCCACTTGGGAAGTTGGAAAAACTTGGGAGCTGAGGCTTACCAAACCTAACCACCAAGGGGAGTGCTGTTTACTGTAATCTTAAAGAAGGAGACCCCTGCTTTCATACTACCTACAGGGATAGGCCCCCTCCCAGTTTTGGCTCCTCCCCAAATCCTCCAAGCTTCAGTTTCAAAAGAGACCACTACCCTGACTAGTATAGGAACAATTCCCGTATCCCAGAAACCCAGGTGAAATTAGCTATTTCTCCTTTGCCTTCCTCTTGAGCCAAGAGAGCCATCTGGATGGCAGCTGGCCTATTGTCTTCCTTAGTAGGCCTAGGTATAGCTGGGGTTGGTACATCTGCTATAATCCTTCAAGACAGGAACTACAGAAAGCTCCAGATAGCCATTGATGCTGACCTTAAGAGTCTAGAACAATCTATTACCAAACTGGAAGAATCCCTGAACTCCCTGGCAGAAGTAACCCTACAAACCAGGAGAGGATTAGATTTTCTTTTTATGCACAAGGAGGCCTATGTGCAGCCTTAGGAGAAGAATGTTGTTTCTATGTTAACCACTCCAGGGTGATCAGAGACTCTATGGCCCTACTTAGAAAGCACCTCAAAGATAGAGAACAAAAGGATTCTGGGTGGTATGAACAACTCTTCAGTTGGTCTCAGCACTGGCTACTCTTAATGCTGACCATTGGGCCATGCATTGTCAACTGCTTGATTGCCTTTATTAGAGAAAAAATCAATGCAACTTATGGTTCTGAGATCTCAATATTACCCCCTAGTCCCACTCCCTCCAGGACATAGATCATCTCTAGGATTTGAGATGACCGTAACTCAAGGGGGGAATGAAAGGCCATCCATGGAAAGGAATGAGGGGGCCATAAAAAGTTAACAGGTGCCGGGTGTGGTGGCGCACGCCTTTAATCCCAGCATTCGGGAGGCAGAGGTAGGAGGATCGCCGTGAGTTCAAGGCCACCCTGAGACTACATAGTGAATGGGGTATCCTCCATGGCCAGAGGTTATCCTACCGGAGGGAAGCAGATCAGTAAACACAGGGTTCAAGCCTTCTGGTTATCTTATCAAGGATACAGACCTATGGCCCAAAGTTCACTGATGAGGCAATAGGGAACCAATCACTCTAGAGCACATCAACCTCATGAAGTAGCCAATCATCTTTGCATAGTTTGTTCCTGCTACTGGTTGTACTAATCATTTTAAAAGAATGCCTTATGACTTTCCTGCCGTGTGATGTGATCTGCTGTGATGTAATTCAAATCTCCCACTCTCTGATTTTATGCTTTAAAAGGAGCCGCCTGCGAGCTCCACACAGGGTCACCTTCTTGCTAGAGGGTGGGCCCCTGCATGCTGGTTTGCTGTCTGGAGAAATAAATACTCTTGCTTTTGCATATGTGAGTGGTGGTCTTCACTGGGACGATTTGCAAATCCTAACATTTGCAGTGGCAAGAGACTCTGGCACACCCATAGACACATGCAAATATATAAAAGATGATGGTTTGCAAGTCTCTTGACCAAGGACAGTGTGTAACTTTTACTGATATGCTGCTCTCAGACTTTGAAGTACATTCAATGAGTTTTTCAAAACATTTCACTTTGGAAGATCACACCATTTCATTCAGAAATAGTCTCTTTAGCATTTCAATGCATGGAACCCTCCTTCCCTATGGGGAGGAATAGGATTAATGTGACTGGATGGATGGCCACATTGTAGGCACTCTGCTGTAACCCTAGCTCCTCCAGAGCATTCAGTTGAGGCCTGCTTGAGCAGCTGAGGGAGATTGTCTCACCACAGCTCAACTTGTCCTGGAATGTAAAACCCTGCCTTCACCACCCCATCACACCCAGCTCAAGGTAAAATCAATCCCTCATACAGAGCAATGGCTAAGAAGATTCAGCCTTGATAACTCAATCCTCAAGGTGGCTTTTTCCCTTCCAGACTGTCTTATAGCTCAGGGTACTTTCCAACTTGTTTTGTAGCTGAGACTAGTCTTGACCTCCTGATCTTCATGCCTCGACCTCCCAAGTTGTGGAATTACAGGTGTGCACCAAGAAGCCCGACTCTAAAGATCACTTTTAAAAAAAAAAAGAACATTCAGAGGAAGAGGAGGTACCAGTAACATAGGAACCTTTCCTGGTTCCATTGAACTATGGGCAAGAGTGGTGCTCTGGATCCTCATTCCACCCTCCCTTTCTTTCTAGAGCTAAAGAATTCTCTGGACGATCAACAAAGTCCTAAAGACAGTTGTTGGAAGTTGTAGCAGGAGGGAACACAGACCACAGGAAGTGTGCAGGGTCAACCCTTCTAAGCACACCACTCTCCCGCACACACATGCTCCCAGGGTGGAAAGCCTGCAATGAGTTCTCAGACTAGATATGAAACGCCTACCATGTCTGCAGAGCTCTCCCCCAGATCTGAATCACCTTGTAAGTTTCTTTGACAACCAGCAGCCCATTGATATGCTCCGAAATCACACTCCCACATTTCCCAACAAACCTACTGTAGGCAAATTCACAGGCCCTGCGATGTGATTCGGACCCTGAAAGAAAGCGTTCCCTGGCTGGAGAGATGGCTCAGCGGTTAAGGCACTTGCCTCCAGTGCCTAAGGCCCCCGGGTCAATTCCCCAGGACCCACATATGCCAGACCCACAAGGTGGTGGCCCTGGTGCTCTCTCTTCTCTCTCTCTCTGTGTCTCTCTCTCTGTATCTCTGCTTGAAAATGAATAAAATATTTTTAAAAAATATTAAAAAAAAAAGAAAGAAAGCGTTCCCTTAGGTCCCCAGGGTGTCTGAGTACGACCTGGACATCTTTCTCCAGCCCCACACTGCCAACCCTGGAAAGCCCAGTAGCCGGCCAGGAGACAGCGTTCAAGGCTGCATTTTCTAGAAGGCACCAAGGCTGACGGGCCGCTGGGACCAGCCACAGGCCGGAGCACCAAGTCCACATTAGCTCCGGTTCCGAGTCAGAGGCTGAGACAGTGAAACACGACAACGTCCCTGGACTCTGGACCACTTCCCACACCTCGCTCAGACCAGGATCCAGGAGATGCGCTCACGTGACCCGCCCCGCTGGCGTCACAGGGACACGTGGTTCTAGAGACTTCGCCCCCTCGGGTGGATTGTTGACAACGCCGGCGGGTCACGTGACCTCGCGTCATCCACCTCCTTCCTTGACCTCTCCGGCTCGCCATCCTCCCGGAGCGCACGCTAGTGACGGGGTGGGGGAACGAGGCGGCCGGGTCTCGGCGTCCGTCGTCCGCGGAGTCTCGGGCCCCTCCGCCCGCCGCGCACGCGCACGCGCACGCGCAGCCCCTCCCCCGCGCCGCGCCGCGGCGGTACCGGCGGAGGGCGGAGGGATCCGGAGGCGGCGGAGGGAGACGTCATTGCAGGTTGTTTGTGCCTCTGGGCGGCGGTGACCCGCAGTGATTCGGCCGGCGCCGGGGGGCGGGGGGCTGCGCGGGACTCCTTTCTCTCAGTGTGACCGCGGGGCAGCTGCGGAGCATGTCGACCCCGGCCCGAAGGAGGCTCATGCGGGATTTCAAGCGGTGAGGCCTTCCCTCCTTCCTCCGCCGGCGCGGGGCTGCGGGGCGGGGGCCCGGGGGCGGGCTGGCTCCGGGGCCCGCCGGCTCGGGCCGCGCGGACAAGGACGGTACGGACCCCCTCCCCGGAGGTGCCCGCCGGGTCCGGGGCGGGGGGCTCCCGAGGGTCGGGGCTCCGCGGCGCGGCCGGGGTGGGGTCTGCGGCGCGAGCCCATCGCCCGGAAGGACCTTGAGCGCGGGCCGCGCTCCTCCCTCCCTCCCTCCTCGGCTCGGCTATCTATAGCCGGCGGCCCGGCGGGCTCACCTGACGCGCTCCCCGGCCCCGGCCTCGCCACCGGGCGGGCGAGCGAGCGAGCGAGCGTTAGTTACTACTACTCAGGGGTCACGATCCAGACAAATCTCTAGTATAAAAACTCAGATTTGCCGCTCGGGAAGTAACCTCTCAACTTGGCCGTTCTAGAGCCTTATTTATTTAGGTGAGGCGTTTGGAAGCCATTGTCTTGGGCCCTGGCCAACTTCATCATTTAATTCATTCGGAGCTGCTTTTAGCCACTTAGAGGTGGGCGTCGAGCAGTGAGTAGTCTCGCAGCCTTCTGTTAAGTGGCTCATTTGAGGTTCACCAAACAGTACACTTTTTATATGGACTAATTGCAAAATGTTCTACCGCCCAGAGATGACGGTTTGTGGGTGAATAACGTAGAATTTAAGTGAGGTGATGGACGAGGAGAGAGAGGCCTGATTTGATGCAAAAGTCGTTTAAGGTTTGGAATCAGTATACTTGATTAGCTCCTGTGACTGAAATTCAAATAAAACTTCAGTGTGTCTATTGTACCCTTGTTCATTTTAGCAATTCTCTCTTTAATTCTGAGTTGAACACATGGTGTCTTTGGTAACTTTCCAAGGCTCTTCAGGTTACAAAAATTTAATGATGACGACTGTTGGAAGCTTTGTATTGAGTCTCCTGCACTAAGAGGTCAATTTCGCCTTAGAGCAGTCTTTGAAATAGAGACTACTGGAAAATCTTATAAAGCTCTGGCTACTTTAAAAAGCCATTGCTGTCTGAAGCAAAGGGGCTAAAAGGAACACTGGCCTCCTAATTAAGTTGAATAATTTTGAGTCATGTAAACACTGGCACATGCTGCCTTTTTATTTTTTGGAATAGGGTTGTGCAAGTAGCCATGGTTAGGACTGCATGTTTACCCAAGGAACATATTTTTTACTGTTGAGATTTTTTTTTAACTTTTTTATGGTTCAAAAGGGCAATCTATACATTTATTACTTAGAGAAACAATCTTACTATTTGAAGATGGACTTACAGATAATTTGGAGGTTTAATAAGCATATTTGGTTGGTTGATACATTTTCGTCCTGGTTCATTCCAGCTCAACACATTATCAAGGACATTGATTTAGCTAGTGTTTGAGAATAGGTGGTTTCTGTCTGACCTCCTTACTGACTAACCTTGGTGTTCAGCTTTGAGAATTACTACTTGGCTTTTCTAGATTGCAAGAGGACCCACCTGTGGGGGTCAGTGGCGCACCATCTGAAAACAACATTATGCAGTGGAATGCTGTTATATTTGGGTGAGTTGAAACATTTACCAAATAATAGTATGGTAGGTAACATTAAGAAAAGCAAATATCTAGGGAGACTGAGTAGAATCAGGTAACTAAAACTTGGGGGGGAAATGCCACATTTTTTGAAGTACTGAGGATTGAACCTACATCATGCATGATCACAAGTTTTCTACCACTGAGCTCTTCCTCCAGCCCCTAGAACATATTTTAATTAGAGTTTGGCCAGTCATATAGAAGTTACCTGTTCCTTGCTGTTACATGTAGTCTCAAGAGTTTGTTTTCCCTGCTGTGTTACCTAGGTGGCCTTACAGGGATGTCCATTGCATCTGGCTATGTATGGTTTTGATCCATTCTGGTGATTGATGGAAATAAGTGTTGGAGGGGCTGGAGTGTAGTTCAGTGGTAAAACATGCCTAATATGCGTAAGTCTCCAAGGTTGATCTTCACCACTAGAGAAATATTAAATGGAATAATAAAGGAGAAAATATAATTTTATAAAATGTGCCTTGAAAATATTTTGCTTATTCTATTAGACCTTTAAAAGTCCTAGCACAAAAAATACTGTGAAAACTTCACTATGGCAAGAATTTTAACTGAAAATGTTTAGTGTGAAATAGCTGAATGGAACTATTTCCAGCAAATTTCTATATGAGTAGAGGGTTTGGCAAAGTGCTGGCCTAACATACATAAAACCCTGGGTTCATTCTATTGCCTATAACCAGCTCTTGGGAGATGGAGGTAAGGAAGATTAGGAGTCAAGTTTCAATGTCATCCTTGGCTATAAATCAAGTTTGAGTCCAGCTTGGGCTACATGAAATCCTGTTTCAAAAAATGAGTAAAAGCTGGGTGTGGTGGCTCATGCCTTTAATCCCAGCACAGATAGGAGGATGGCCATGAGCTCAAGGCCAGCCTGAGACTACATAGTGAATGCCAAGTTAGCCTGAGCTAGATAGAGACCCTACAAAAAAAAGAAGAGAAGCTCATCCTTCTATAGTAAAGTAGGTCTATTTAGGCTTTACCATGTTTCTTTGAGATCTTGACTATGCCTTGCAAGTAAAAAAACTTCATGCTGCTACTTAAGAAATAGCAAACTGGGATGTGGAGGCAAGGGAAAGCCCTGAGCTTAAGAGCTGGTATGGTGGTACACACCTGTACTTCCAGCACAAGTTTTTTTTGTTTTTTTTTTTTTTTAAATCAGGGCTGGTGAGTTGGCTCAGCTTATTGGTTAAAAGCTTTTGCTGTACGAGTCTTGACAACTAGAGTTCTGATCTCTAGGCCACATGTGTCTCTTAATTCTTGCCTGCTTATGGGCAAGATAAGAGGCAGAGCCAGGGGAATTGCAGAAGTTTTCAGGTCAGCCTGCCTGATGTACTCAAAGGCAGACAAGAGACCCCGTCTCAAACAGGGTGGAGGGCAGTGACCAATACCCCAGGATTATCCTGTGTGCTTGTTTATTGGTCCATTCTAGTTTGAGAGAAGGTGTTTGTCACTAAGTTCCCCAGCCTGGGCTAATACTAACAGTGTAGCCCAGGCAAGCCTCAAACTTGCCATCCTTCTGCTTCAGCTTCACAAATACCTGGGGTTATAGGTATGTACTACCATGCCCAGGCTATGTACTAGTTGGGTTTTTTTTTTGGGGGGGGGGTAAAATTAGAATAAATTTGTTTTGTAAAACCACCCTTAAAATGTTGGAGATGAATGTTATTTATGCTTCCATTAATTTAAAAAATCTAAGGCCAAGATGACATTAAACTCAGTATCTACAATTTTACAGGTTTTGTTTTTGTTTTCTCCCTGAGGTAAGGTCTCACTCTAGCCCAGGCTGACCTGGAATTCATTATGTAGTCTCAGGCTGGCCTTGAACTCATGGTGATCCTCCTACCTCTGCCTCCCAGTTTCTAGGATTAAAGGAATATGCACTTCAATTCTACAGTTTATATCTTTTTCACTCTTAAGAAAAAACATGATTAAAAAAAAACAAACCCTTTTAATTAGAAATCTTTTTGTTTTCAGACCAGAAGGGACACCCTTTGAAGATGGTAAGTCATTTTTACTGGTTTAAAAAAATATATATATTTATTTGAGAGAATGAAGAGAATGGGAATGAGTGAGAATGAGTGCCCAATTCTTACTGTTTTCTAAAGTATTCAGACAGTGCTTTTAAGTTGGAAATTATAATACCAATGTATTATCTACTTGAAGTAAAATTCCACTATTAAGCCCCAGTCCAAACTGAGCTTATTAAAGCTAATGGGAATTGATAGTTTTTAGGGGACTTCATATGTCCGTTTGGTCACCTCCTTTCCAGTTCCCTCTTCACTTTCACATTTGCCTGTAGACCTGTAAGCCTAGAAAGTGGCGCTCGCTTGCTCTCGTAAATAATTGATGTTCTAGTAGCCTGTGGCATGGTCAAGATGTCCCTTGGTGAGCGCCAGGAGAGGGCGGCCATCCTTTTCTACCTGTTCTGTACTGAAAGGGGCTTGATTTTTTTTTTCCCCGTGCCGGGTATGTTCTGGGCAAGCCCTGCATCCCTGCCGTTAGTTTTCCTCTGTAATGCAGTAGCATTCTGCATGAGCTAGGAAAATGAGGGACTAGTTATGTTATTTATAGTTGATCACATTAGATTTTAAGTAAGTTTTGAAAGATTTTTCCTAATTATAACATGAAATTTCTTAACTTGGATTTTCTTTTTTTTAAATATTTTATTTTATATTTTATTTATTCATTTTCAAGCAGATACAGAGAGAGAGAGAGAGAGAGAGAGAGAGAGAGAGAGAGAGAGAGAGAGAGAGAGAGAGAACCAGCACCAGGGCCACCACCTTGTGGGTCTGGCTTATGTGGGTCCTGGGGAATTGAACCCAAGGCCTCAGGCACTCGAGGCAAGTGCCTTAACCTCTGAGCCATCTCTCTCCAGCCCCTTAACTTGGATTTTCTAAAATTAAAGAACTTTGCAGTAATTATCAATATGACTTCAGAATTAATCCATCAAGGGTATTTGACAAGTGTACTGACTACAGAACTGTAAGGAAATACTATGTCATAGTACCTGCTGAAGAATAAGGTGATCTGGATATAACAAAATGCTGCAAAGTAATGTGATAGCATGCCCTTATCAGTAAATATATATGGGTATGTTAAAGGGTTATGTGTGTGCTCTTACCAGCAGTTATTTGTAGGTGTGGTAAGGAGTTGAAGGAGGTACAGAAGAATTGTGGCTTTTTTTTTTAATCAGGATTTTTCAAATATGGTCCTTAAATCCTTCGAGGTCTCTGAGTCCTCAGGGACCCATGTGATCAAAACTGGCTTTATACCAAGAATGACTATTAGCAATTACATTGATGGCACAGAAGCAGGGTTGGGCTCACATAGCACCTAAGCAGTTTAGCATCTTCGAATAAGGAGATCATAATGTACTAATAGTCATTGTGGCCTTTGCATCTTAAAAGAAATGCCTTGGGCTTAGCCAGGCGTGGTAGCACATGCCTTTAATCCCAGCACTCACTCACTCACTCGGGAGGCAGAGGTAGGAGGATTGCCATGAGTTCGAGGCCAGCCTGAGACTACATAGTGAATTCCAGGTCAGCCTGAAAAAAAAAAAAGAAAGAAATGCCTTGGGTTGGAGAGATGGCTCAGCGGTTAAGGCACTTGCCTGCAGTGCCTAAGGCCCTGGGTTCAATTCCCCTGGGCCCACATATGGCCCTGGTGCGCCCGCTCTCTCTCTCTCTCTCATCTCTCTGCTTGATAATGAATAAATAAAATATTTTAAAAAAAAAAAGAAATGCCTTGGCAAAATTTGAAGTGACTAGTATTAAATTCTGACCTTTGGGCATAGTTCTTTTAATACTCTGAAGTGCCAGTGGAGCTAATAATTTTCATGGGATACATATTTTATATATATGTATGTATGTATATACATATACACACATGCACATATACATACACACACACATTTTAACTTTGAAAGGATAATTGGCAGGACTCAGTGGCACAGCATGTGATTGGCGTGGATTTGGGTTTGCTCCCCAGTACTGCAAAAGAACAACAAAATACTAAGATTTATCCAAAAAAAAATTTTTTTTAAAGAAATGATCCACTCTTTTGTTTTCAACATTCTATCTATTCATTTTCAAGCAGAGAGAGAGACAGAGAGAGCAACAGGGCCACCACCCTGTGGGTCTGGCCTATGTGGGTCCTGGGGAACCAAACCGGCGGCCCTAAGCACCGGAGGCAAGCGCCTCAACCCCCGAGCCATCTCTCCAGCCCTATCCAAAAATTTTGATATAACTGAATACACAAAGTTTGTTGTTAAAAATTCCAGGTTCTAAACATAACATCTTTTTTTTTTTTTTTTGGTTTTTCGAGGTAGGGTCTTGCTCTAGCCCAGGCTGACCTGGAATTCACTATGTAGTCTCAGGGTGGCCTTGAACTCATGGCAGTCCTCCTACCTCTGCCTCCCAAGTGCTGGGATTAAAGGCATGTGCCACCACGCCCGGCTTAAACATAACATTTTTCAAATATAGTTATCTTAATCTATAAAACTGCTTTTTTATCAATTTCATTTGTGTGAGGCCAAATTTTCTTCATATATCATACTTCAACCAAAACAACATATTGTAATAGATTGCATGCAAAAAGCAGATAAAAGAATCCAGCTGTCTTCTGTTAAACCATGCTTAGAAAGAATCATAAAACTATAAAATAATGCTATACTTTTCATTAACATATCCTATATGTTAATTAGGTTGGTGTATGCTATTTCTTTTTTAAGATTTTAGAGATTGATCCCAGGGCCTCCCATATGCTAAGACTCTACCACTGAGTTAATATTGCCTCATCCCTTTTCAACTATATTTTGAAACAAAGTTTTGCTAAGTTGCTTGGCCTGGGCTCTTGCTTTAGCTTCCTAAGTAGTTGGGATTGAAAGTGTTAACCACCCTCCTAGCTGAGATACAATTTCTTATTCTTTCCCTTCTCCTTTCCCTCCCTCTCTCCCTCTTTCTCTTTTATTAAAAAGCCATTTTCGGGGGCTAAAGAAATGGCTCTGTGGTTCCCTAGCCACCCACATAAAGCTCTCCAGATGTATCTTTGCACTGGCAAGAGACCCTGGCATGCCCCCAGCTTCATGTTCCCTGGATCCACTTCTTGCCCATAGCACAACTGATTGCTAGGCATTTTCTTGAAATTTTACATGATATGGCTATTATTTTTTATAATTAAAGTCTAAGCTTTAAACAGATAAGGACAAAACTCTTGGTTTGATTCTCAGCACAGCAGTTAGTTAACTGTAAGGCTAATTTCATTAACTAGGTTTCAGAGTTATCTGTATTGATATGCAAATGTGGAATAAAGAATTAGCTCTGGTTTGCTGGTCTCTTTAACCCCAAGTTTCTAAACAAGAGCATAAGAAGTGGAGTTTAGGGCTGGAGAGATGGCTCAACAGTTAAGGTGCTTGCCTGCAAAACCTAACAACCTGAGTTCAGTTCCCCAGGACCCACGTAAAGCCAGATGCACAAAGTGGCACATGTGGCTGGAGGCCCTGACACATCCATTTTTCTCTCTCTCTCTCTCTCTCTCTCTCTCTCTCTCTCTCTCTCT